>JBBDGP010004918.1:0-79007 GCA_037952835.1 Lithobates septentrionalis
GTTTTTATGTCAAATATTATATATACACCGTGATATTGTAGTGTTTATTAGAGATTTGAGAATTGTTGTTTTTTTTTCGGAGTTGTATATATATAGACTGTATATCATTTTTGTATTGTAGTTCTGCGTATATATAAAAAATGTTTCTCAATAAAAATAGATTATTGTAATAATAATAATATATAAGTAATAATAAGTAATAATATTGTAATAATATAAATAGAACACAAAAAAATAAAAAAATAAAACTAGAATTCAATAAAGGTTTAATTCCGATTCATATTTCTTTTTGTCTCCTCTCTCTCCTGTTTATAAAAAAATATCTAATCATTTTTTGGTATTAGTATCTCTCTGCATTTTGATATAATATATTTTTGGGACATTTATAAAGAAGGAATTCTCATCACTTCTTTTGCCATTATTATTTGCAGTGGAGGGAAGAACTTTTCCTCAAGGTGGCATTGTTGGTTTTTCGGCTTTCGCTGTTTTTTTTTTTTTTCCTTCATTTTTTTTGCTTTTTACGCTTTTAAGTCTGCCTTAGACGTATAGATCATAAAACATACATACATGACCGCAAGGGCTGGAGGAATCTTCCTGCCACCCTGACACCTCCTCTCTACTTTTCTTTACAGCAAATGTCAAGGAAATGGCATCGGCTTGCGAAGGGACGTTTAGGATGCCGGCCTTGGGAACAGGTAGACTGCGTTCTCGCTGACACCGTAACACGGAACGAGCCGTCACGGCGGGCCTCTCGGGAGACAGAGGGATTCATCTGTCACTCTTCAACTGAAAGTGAGACTTTCTTCAGCCTATATGTTACAAGGAAACATATTCATGAGTAGAAGAAGCTCGTGGTACAGTCGGTGCTCGAGGCCGGGTTGCGGCTTGGCTCGTACCTTGCTGTGTGTAAGACAGAACACCGGTCAATAATAACATTCACTCACCGGACACTTTATTAGGTACACCTGTTCAATTGCTCGGTAACACAAATTGCTAATCAGCCAATCACACGGCAGCAACTCAATGCATTTAGGCACCTAGACGTGGTGAAGGCGACTTGCTGAAGTTCAAACTGAGCATCAGAATGGGGAAGAAAGGGGATTGAAGTGACTTTGAACGTGGCATGGTTGTTGGTGGCAGACGGGCTGGTCTGAGTATTTCTGGGATTTTCACACACAACCATCTTTCGGGGTTTACAGAGAATGGTGGGAAAAGGAGAAAATTTCCAGTGAGCGGCAGTTGTGTAGAGGAAAATGCCTTGTTGAGGTCAGAGGAGAATGGGCAGACTGGTTCCAGATGATAGAAAGGCGACAATAACTCAAATAACCCCTCATTACACCCAAGGTATGCAGAATACCATCTCTGAACGTATAAAACATCCAACCTTGAAGCAGATGGGCAACAGCAGCAGAAGACCACACCGGGTGCCACTCCTGTCAGCTAAGAACAGGAATCTGAGGCTACAATTGGCACAGGATCACCAAAATTGGACAATAGAAGATTGGAAAAACGTTGCCTGGTCTGATGAGTCTGGATTTCAGCTGCGATGTTCAGATGGTGGGGTCAGAATTTGGCGCATGGATCCATCCTGCCTTGTATCGCCGGTTCAGGCTGGTGGTGGGGGTGTAATGGTGTGGGGGATGGGGTATCACCGGTTCAGGCGGGTGGTGGGGGTGTAATGGTGTGAAGGGATATTATCTTGGCACACTTTGGGCCCCTTAGTACCAATTGAGCATGGTATAAACACCATGGCCCCCCTGAGTATTGTTGCTGACCATGTCCATCCCTTTATGACTACAGTGTCCCCATCTTCTGATGGCTCCTTCCAGCAGGATAATGCACCATGTCACAAAGCTCCAATCATCTCACCACTGGACAATGAGGTCCCTGTCCTCCAATGGCCTCCACACTCACCACATCTCATCCAATAGAGCACCTTTGGGATGTGGTGGAAACGGAAGATGATTGACATCATGGAAGTAAGGCCGACAAATCTGCAGCAACTGTGTGATGTTATCATGTCACTATGGAGGAAAATCTCTGAGGAACGTTTCCAACACCTTGTGCCAAATGTCAGGGACCACCAGTGGAGGGGTGGATTGCTGGCAGGGAGGAGGAGGAGGGAGGAGAGAGGAGAAGGAGGACACCTCCTCCATGGGTGGCACAGATCGGGGGGCTATGAGAACCCTTCCACAAACTACAAGTCTACGATGTTACGCCGAGTAAAAAGATACCCCACATGTCACACTTTAAAACTGCGCACACTTGTGGAATGGCGCCAAAATTCAGTACTTAAAAATCTCCATAGGCGACCCTTTAAAAATTTTTACAGGTTACATTTTTAGAGTTACAGAGGAAGTCTAGGGCTAGAATTGTTGCTCTCGCTCCAACGTTCGCGGCGATATCTCACATGTGTGGTTTGAACGTTGTTTACATATGCGGGTGCGACCTACGTATGCATTCGCTTCTGCGTGCGAGCTCGCAGGGACGGAGCGCTTTAATTTTTTTTAATTTTTTTTTTTTTATTGTTTATTTATTTTTAAAAAATTTTTACACTTACCCTTTAAAAATTATAATTTTTTGATCACTTTTATTCCTATTACAAGGAATGTAAACATCCCTTGTAATAGGAATAGTGTGTGACAGGTCCTCTTTATGGAGAGATGTGGGGGTCTATAACAGCATCAGATCAAAAAAAAAAAAAGAATGATCTGATGCTTTCCTGCCGTGTCCCCGGCATTGTTTACTTACGCCAGCCCGGAACGTGACGTCATAACGTCGCGCCCGGGCCCCCAAGAGTCCTAGAAATTGCCGGGGAACATCTGTGCCTCAGAAATCTCTATGGCTAACTTCCGGCGGCGGCGGATTCTTCCTCTGGGTCACCGATCGTACGGGCGAACCAGGGAGAAGCCCCGGAGGGCGGCGGGCTCCCGCTGCCTGTAAGAACGATCAAGTGGTTGAACAGCCACTATGATTGTTCTTACGGTGAAGGGAATCGCCGGCGGGAAAAAAAAAATGATATCTGAATGCTGCCTGCAGCTGCACCCGTCATTCAGATATCACCACTGAAAGACCAGGACGTCATATGACGGCCAGCCATCGGCAAGCGGTTCAAAAACGAATTTGGAACGACTTGCACATTTTCTAATTTCAGCTGTCAGTGGGGAGGACCGCTGACAGCTGATAAGTCATCAGTTGATAAGGACGCGGCGGCCCGGGAGCCCGGCTTCCCGGCCCCGCTCCTTAACAACCAGTTATTCCATACCTCCCAACTGTCCCTGATACTGAGAGACTGTCCCTGATTTCGAGGGACTGTCCCTGATTTGGAGTAATGTCCCTCTGTCCCTCTTTCCTCCTCATTTGTCCCTCATTTTGGTCTGATCTCTATAGTTGTGTATAAAATGCACTTTTTATCTTTCAAAAAGTGTTTCCCAGCGCTAAACCTTCCATCTGATTTATAAATTGCTGCATTTGTACATTTTAAAAGCCGATATAAAGGAATAGTAGTGGTTAAAAAAAGCACTTGTGGATTTCATTAACCTTTTTTTGGTTCTTAATTCTCCTTTAAGGGGGTGTGACAGGGGGCGTGTCCTATGCCTACATACATTTTCTAGTAGGTGTCCCTCATTCCCATCTCAAAATATTGGTTATTTTTCACACAGAATTTGAATCGGTCAATCATTTTTTGACAGATCCGAATTCGAATCGTTCCGAATATTTGGAAATTGTTAGAGAATGTATGAACATAACAAAACTAAACAAATTCCGAAATTAGTAACATAACAAATCTATCCGAAACATTAAAAAAAAAAAATTCTGCTCTGCACGTGTCTAGCTACAAAGTTACGTTGCAGTCTGATCACTGGGGGACAGGAGACTGTGGAAATGCTTCCTCCTGCCTGCAGCAGACTGATGACATTATTTCAGCCGAGGATATGGGACGGGACCCATGCTCAAGGACGACTTTTTAAAAGATAAAGCTTTTTTGAAAAAAAAAAAAAGACTGAAAGATCCACTTTAACCACATGGTGACCAGCACACGACGATGCACGTCGGCACAATGGCACTGCTGGGCAAATGGGCGTACAGGTACATCCCCTTTGAACCGCGGCATTGGCGGCGCGCATGCGCCCGTCGCGTACTCCGTGACCGTGCCTGGGAGGTCCCGCGGACTCGATGTCCGCCGGTGTCCCGCGATCGTGTCATGAAGAGGCAGAACGGGGAGATGCCTATGTAAACAAAGCATTTCCCCGTTCTGCCTTGTGACACGACAGAGATCACTACTCCCTGTCATCGGGAGCAGTGATTGCTGTCATGTGAGTTGAAGCCCATCGACCCCCACACAGTTAGAATCACTCTCTAGGACACACTTAACCCCTTCATCGCCCCCTAGTGTTTAACCCCTTCCCTGCCAGTGTCATTTACACAGTAATCAGTGCATTTTTATAGCACTAATCACTGTATAAATGGCAATGATCCCAAAATAGTGTCAAAAGCGTCCGATGTGTCCGCCATAATGTCGCAGTCACGATAAAAATCGCCGATCGCCGCCATTACTAATAAAAAATAATTAATAATAAAAATGGCATAAATCTATCCCCTATCTTGTAGACGCTATAACTTTTGCGCAAACCAATCAATATTACCTTATTGCATTTTTTTTTTTACCAAAAATATGTAGAAGAATACATATCGGCCTAAACTGAGAAAGAAATTCTTTTTTTTACATATTTTTTGTGGCTATTTATTATAGCAAAAAGTAAAAAATATTGCTTTTTTTTCAAAATTGATGCTCTTTTTTTGTTCATAGCGCAAAAAATAAAAACCGCAGAGGTGATCAAATACCACCAAAAGAAAGCTCTATTTGTGGGGAAAAAAAGATGTCAATTTTCTTTGGGTACAGCGTAGCACGACCGCGCAATTGTCAGTTAAAGCGACGCAGTGCCGAATCGCAAAAAGTGCTCTGGTCAAGAAGGGGGTAAATCCATCCAGGGCTGAAGTGGTTAAATGAGAACCATGGGGGGGGGGGGGGGGGAGATGGATAGACATGAGTCACGCCAACTTAAGGAACCATTTTTGTCCAGGTTAATGTATTAAAACATTCCATAAATTGCATAAAACATGAGTGAGGTCATTATATTTGGATTGAGCCGGTATCGTCAGTACGATGCAGCTCACTAATCAGAATTCCGCTCAGCTTGGCGATGCTTCTTATGATCTCGATGCATCTTAATCTGGAGGCCCTTGTGACCTACCTCAACCTACCTCACTTACGTCAACACAGCGTAACCGCTTCACTCTCAAAGCCATTAAAAAGCAGAACATCAGAGGTCATACGGTGGGATTTCATACCTATGTTCTGGTTCTTTCTGCTGCGTTACTCCTGAGACCGGCAGAGCAAGGAAGACTTAGGTACATCCACAAGTCAAATCCCATCAGCTCAATAAGGGGCTGTTAACTGGCAGCCGCTGAGAAGAAAATCCTTTTTTTTTTTTGCTGCAAGCGCCGAGAGCAAACATCGCCATAGATCTCACCTGCCCACGAACGTGATCGGATGCCACTGTGAAAAGAAAGTTTATTGGTGAAATCATTTTCTTTTTCCAAAAAGGTTTAAAGGCCAAATACAGTGGAAACTTTCTTTAGTTTAGAGTAGGATAGGAGCTCTGTCGGGTTTCAACCACTTGCCAACCACCTAACTGGGAAATTACATCATGACTTTGAGGTTAAATAACGAGGTCATGGCTGCAGCTAGATGCCATAACCCCGGTATTTTCTTTTCCCTTAGGCGGCCGGCTTTTAGGTAAAAGTGGTCCTTGTGGAGGATTCGCCATGGGTGACCCAACCCCCTCCCACTGCTTCCTGGGCTTATGTTACCGATCGCTGAGCCCGGAAACCATCCGGCATCAGCAGTTTGTTTTCCCATTGAGATAAGCGATGGCAAGATGGCTCATCTCTATGCCCTTGGGGGACTGGAGCGACGTCATGATGTCACTTCCAGTTCTCGGGCTTGCCATAGAGATAAGCGATGGCAAGATGGCCCCCGCTCATCTCTTTGCCCTTGCAGGACCGGAGCGACGTGTTGACGTCACTTCAAGTTCTTGAGCTTAGCATAAAGATAAGCGATGGCAAGGTGGCTCATCTCTATGCTCCTGGAGGACCGAAGCAACATCATGACCTCACTTCCTGTTCCCGGGCTTGTCATAGAGATAAGTGATGGGAAATGGCTCATCTCTATGCCCTTAGAGGATCGGAGCGACTTCATGAGTCACTTCAAGTTCTCGGGCTTGCTACAGAGATAAGCGATGGCAAGATAGCTCATCTCTATGCCCTTGCAGGATCGGAGTGACGTCATGACGTCACTTCTGGTTCGGGGGCTTGCCATAGAAATAAGTGATGGCAAGATGGCTCATCTCTATGCCCTTGGAGGACCGGAGCGACGTCATGACGTCACTTCAAGTACTAAAGCTTGCCATAGAGATAAGCAATGGCAAGATGGCTCATCTCTATGCCCCTGAAGGATCAGAGCAACGTCATGACTTCACTTCAAGTTCTCGGGCTTGCCATAGAGATAAGCGATGGCAAGATGGCCCCGCTCATCTCTTTGCCCTTGCAGGACCGGAGCGACGTGTTGACGTCACTTCAAGTTCTTGGGCTTGCCATAGAGATAAGCGATGCAAGGTGGCTCATCTCTATGACCTTGGAGGACCGGAGCGACATCATGACCTCACTTCCTGTTCTCGGGCTTGCCATAGAGATAAGTTATGGGAAATGGCTCATCTCTATGCCCTTAGAGGATCGGAGCGACTTCATGACGTCACTTCAAGTTCTCGGGCTTGCTACAGAGATAAGCGATGTCAAGATAGCTCATCTCTATGCCCTTGCAGGATCGGAGTGACGTCATGACGCCACTTCCGGTTGGGGGCTTGCCATAGAAATAAGCGATGGCAAGATGGCTCATCTCTATACCCTTGGAGGACCGGAGCGACAACATGACTTCACTTCAAGTTCTCAGGCTTGTCATAGAGATAAGTGATGGCAAGATGGCTCATCTCTATGCCCTTACAGGATCGGAGCGACGTCATGACGTAACTTCAAATTCTCAGACTTGTCATAGAAATAAGCCATGGCAAGATGGCTCATCTTTATGCCCTTGGAGATCCAGATCGACGCCATGATGTCACTTCCAGTTCTTGGGCTTGCCATAGAGATGAGCGATGGCAAGATGGCCACCGCTCATCTCTATGCCCATGCAGGACCGGAGCAATGTTGTGATGCCACTTCTGGTTTAAAGTTTGCTGCACAACATTTAGACAAGCCTGTGAAATACCGGGAGGAATATAGTCTGGTCCGATGAGACCAAAACTGATCTTTTTGGATGCCATAATACACACCATGTTTGGAGGTCACATCACCCCAAAAACACCCCCCATACCAACAGTGAGGTTTGGAGGTGGGAACATCATGGTGTGGGGCAGGGTGACAAACTTTATATCATTGAAGGAAGGATGAATGGAAAAATGTACCAAGACATTCTTGATAAAAATCTACTGCCATCTACCAGGATGATGAAGATGAAACGAGGGAGGACATCTCAGCCAGACAATGATCCCAAAGGCAGCCAAGGAAACAAAGCCAAGGAAACTCTCCATTGGTTTCAAAGAAAGAAATTAAAGCTGCTAGAATGGCCCAGCCAATCACCTGACCTGAACCCAATAGAAAATCTATGGAAAGAACTAAAAATCAGAGTTCATAGAAGAGGCCCACGGAACCTTCAAGATTTGAAGACTGTTTGTCAGGAAGAATGGGCCAAAATCTTACCCGAGCAACACATGCGACTCGTTCCTCCATACAGGAGGCGTCTTGAAGCCGTCATTACCAACAAAGGATTTTGTACCCAATATTAAATACATTTCAGTTAGCGGGTTCAATACTTTTTCCCTGTGTCCTTCCATTTTATTACACAGAACTTCATTTCTGGGAACTTATTTGTTTTGGTGTCTTTGTATGTATGGATTGGATGGGTTGTTACCAACACGTGGGGACAATTTCATGTCAATAGCATCTTTACCAATATATTTACCTAGAAAAATGGTGAGGTGTTCAATACTTATTTTACCCGCTGTATATACAAAGCAACGTTAGGTGCACATTTGTGTGATTTAGAAACAAAATGCTGGAATGAAAACCCCCGAAAACGGCCTTTAAAGACTTTCCCTGGGAACATCCAGCGCCAGCCATTGGCATCCCATTATTTGCCAGGTTGGCCTTGCACTCCGGGGTTTTCCAGCCTCCTCCCCCCCCCCCCCCCCCCAGAGAAGTTTATCCAGTCAGACAGCGAATGCTTTTCACATTCGTTCGGCACTCTGCTACAATCTATCTAGACTTTCAAGAATTGCTTTTGTCATTAGGAGGCCTGTGAATGCTCGTGTGCACAGCTTTGACATAATTTAGTCCGAGCCGAATCCAAATCCGGCAGCGAGCGTGTGCCTGGCAGCCTGACACTGGAGAGGTAGCAAAAATAGTTCCTACCTGCAGCAACAATGTTCTATTTCAGTTCCCTTTTCTCCAAGGCGCAGAGAGAAGCCTGAGGGGTGACCCGGAGGACTTTCCGAGAGACGGGGACATCAGTGTAATGTGTGTGTACAGAGAGATGTACAATATATATATATATATATATATATATATATATATATATATAGGGAAGGAAAGAAAATAAATGGTTCTCAGCTGCTACTTTCTGTTAAAGGACAATAACAGGCTGACAGCTAATGCACATCTGTAACCCCTGGAGAGGCTGCTTTACCTGTCTGCAGAATCGTACTTATTCAGGTTCTCTTGTGATCCTTCTGCTGTCCTCTGTCAGTGCAAAATATAAGAAGAGTAACAACAACTTATCAGAATCTGCAATTCGCTGACTCTGTGCCACTGCCCCGCCTCCTGCTTCGTGACTTATAGAGAAGCAGGGGCGGACTGACCATTCGGACACTCGGGCACTGCCCGAGGGGCCCCCGGGACACTAGGGGGCCCCATCAGGGTTGCCAGTCTCAGTAAAACCAGGGACAGTATGTAAAAATCGGTGGGTTTTTTTTACGTCTGTCTCTGAAATGTCCCTTACCGACATCCTTTTTTGTCTAAAAATCCAGAGATTATAGCTGCCCCACTTCTCCAGTACCTCCTCAGCCAATAGAAACATGGCTGTGTATACTGTGTGTACATGTATGTGTATACTGTGTGATTGTATACTGTGTGTGTGTATACTGTGGGGCCCCATGAGTTGTCAGTCTGCCCCTGTAGAGAAGACCATAGATAGATCATCAATACAGTATACACTTGCAATTACGGCATGCGGCCAGGGCCCAGTTCTCACGCTTGCCTCTTCTCAAGGCTGACCCCATTGAGGAACTTCTGCCCATGGGAGACCTCGCTGGCCGGTGGTTGTGGGGGTCTGCGGGCAGGGGGGGGGGGGCTTAGCAGAATCTGGAAGCCCCCTTTAACAAGGGGGCCCCCAGCTCTAGGTGAATGAGTATGGGGACATTGTACCCCTATCTATTCACCAAAAAAAGTGTAAAAGTAAATAAAGACCTGAGGCAGTTTTTGACAATTTGTTTATTAAAAAATAAAAAAGCAATGTCACTCGATGTAGATCCATGGTCAATCACGACGACCGCCGCATCGTTGGACCCGAGAAAAGATAAAGGAAAAAAAAAGCTCTTCTCCCGAGGAACGCTCCCGCGGTCTGCCTGCTCTGCTGTGTGACAGTTCTTAAATAGGTAAGGGGCCGGGCCACCTGGCGATGCGGCATCGCCCCTTGTGATGTCACTGACCCACAAGGGAGCAGGGCCGCCAGGGGACGTTGCTGGATGGCCCCGCCCCTTAGCTATTTAAGAACTGTCACACGGCGGAGCAGGTAGACCGCGGGAGCGTTCATCGGGAGATTTTTTTTTGGGGTCCGGTGGTGCAGCAGGCATCGTGATTGATGATGGATCATCAGGGGACATTTTTTTTTTAATAAAGGAATTGTCAAAATCTGTGTGTGTGTTTTCATTTAATTTTGACACTTTTTTGTAAATCAGTAGGGGTATACTCATTCACATAGGAGGGGGCGGGATCTGGGGGGCCTCTTCTTAAAGGGGGCATCCAGTTTATGATAAGCCCCCCCAAGTAGTGTATTCAGGTTTTGTGATGCCCTAGGCCTGACTAAACTCGTGCACCCCCTAATTTAAATATAACCCACCCCTTCCTGTCAAGGCCACACCCCTGCTGTTTAAGACCCGCCCTGAAATTTTCAAGTGGGGACACTAGTTCTGAGGCCCCCGGGGGTTGGGGAGGGCAATGGATTCCCTTAATTTGCATAGATTTCCTCTCACTTCCTGTTTGGCTATGGGGCAGGAAGTGACGGGAAATCACTGCAATGGGACAGGGATTGTAAAAAACAAACTGAAAGGGACTATAACCCTCCCTTATTCTATCCAAAATGAAAAAACAAAAATGTTCTACTTTAAGCACAAATTTCTGATAATTTTATGGAGAGGACTAGAAGATATAACCATGCCAACGGTGCAGCAGAAAACAAATAGCACAGTGAGGAAGGTTTGTGGTCCAGGATGATAGGACAGTCAAAATTAGAAGGCACCAGTGGAAGCACTACCGGAAGCAGTGCGGCAGCTTTATGGGGGCGCTAGACTAATTTGCCTCTCAGCCCAGTCCGCCCCATAAGACTGGCGCTACACTAACAGTGTAGCGCAAGCCGACGGGGACTTTTTCCGTGCTGCCCCCCTGCAAAGTGCTGCCCTAGGCCTGGGCCTTGTCGGCCTAGGCCAGGATATAGCGTTGCACCCCCCCCCCAGACCCCCACAACCATTGGCAAGGGTTGTGGGGATGAGACCCTTGTGTCCCCATCAACATGGAGACAGGGCTAGCATAAGGCAGCCAAGGGGGGCGCCTGAGGATGCCAGGAGAGGGGGGGCGCCAAAGCCAGGGGCTCAGTCCCCAAGAGATGCTTATTCTAGCGCCGGCGGCCGGCCCTGCTCGCACCTGTACCCAGCACACTGCAAGCTGCGCACCACAGCCCCAGCGAGCGCTGTTATCGTCACCCGTTCGAGTCCCGGCTCTGCCTCCTTGCCAGATGCAGGGCAGAGCCCTCGGCTAGAAGACACCGCCCCCCTCCCTTCCGCAATCGAGGCTGGATCCTAAAAAAAAATCCCTTCTCCCACCTGGGCAGGGGCAGAGAGAGAGTCACGAGATAGATAGATAGATAGATAGATAGATAGATAGATAGATAGATAGATAGATAGATAGATAGATAGATAGATAGATAGATAGATAGACATAGAGAGACAGATAGAGAGAAAGATAGAGAGAAAGATAGAGAGACAGATAGATAGAGAGAGAGATAGAGAGAGATAGAGATAGAGAGAGATAGAGATAAAGAGAGAGAGAGATAGAGAGAGACACAGAGAGAGAGAGAGAGAGAGAGAGAGAGAGAGAGAGGGGAGAGAGAGAGACAGATAGAGAGGGGGAGACATAGAGAAAGACAGATAGAGAGAGAGAGAGACACACATAGAGAGAGAGAGATAGAGAGAGAAACAGATAGAGAGAGACATAGAGAGAGACAGATAGATAGAGAGAGACACAGAGAAAGACAGATAGAGAGAGACATAGAGAAAGACAGATAGAGAGAGACATAGAGAAAGACAGATAGATAGAGAGAGACAGATAGATAGAGAGAAACATAGAGAGAGACAGATAGAGAGAGACATAGAGAGAGACAGATAGAGAGAGACATAGAGAGAGACAGATAGAGAGAGACATAGAGAGAGACAGATAGAGAGAGACATAGAGAGAGACAGATAGATAGAGAGAGACATAGAGAGAAACATAGAGACAGACATAGAGAGAGACAGATAGAGAGAGACATAGAGAGAAACATAGAGAGAGAGAGAGAGAGACATAGAGAGAGAGAGAGAGAGAGAGAGAGGGGGGGGGGGAGAGAGAGAGAGAGAGAGAGAGAGAGAGAGAGACAAATAGAGAGGGAGAGACATAGAGAAAGACAGATAGAGAGAGAGAGAGACACATAGAGAGAGAGATAGAGAGAGAGACAGATAGAGAGAGACAGATAGATAGAGAGAGACATAGAGAGAAACATAGAGAGAGACAGATAGAGAGAGAGAGACAGATAGAGAGAGACATAGAGGGAAACATAGAGAGAGACAGATAGAGAGAGAGAGACAGATAGAGAGAGACATAGAGGGAAACATAGAGAGAGACAGATAGATAGAGAGAGACATAGAGAGAAACATAGAGAGAGACATAGAGAGACAGATAGATACATAGAGAGACAGATAGAGAGAGAGATCAAGAGAGACAGATAGAGAGAGACATAGAGATAGATAATTAATAGATGGATAGTTAGAGACACAGAGAGAGAGAGAGAGAGACAGAGACAGACGGTCAGAAGGATAGAGAGACAGAGAGAAAGATAAAATGAATAGACGGATAGATAGATAGATAGATAGATAGATAGATAGATAGATAGATAGATAGATAGATAGATAGATAGATAGATAGATAGATAGATAGATAGATACAGAGAGGTATTAGAGGTTCCCACTCTTGCTCCCAATATCCAATCCAAGTGTTCCATCTGAAGTTCCGCTTTGTTATCTCTTTACTGTTTCAGACATAATGCAATAAACAAATACACCAGTAATGAGCCCCGGGGGAATGAGCTGCCCCATGCACTAACCTACATGGGCTTCCCCCAAATCTGTACCTGGCGTTGGGTATTCCAGGGGGGCGGGGCTGTACTTCCTCCTCGCCTGGCGTACGTGGCGGCGCTGCACCTGAGCAGAGTGCGCGGGGAGCCTGCAGCCCAGTTCATGGTATTTGTCAAAGTGTTAATGAGTCTGTAACTAGACGAGGGATTTGAAAAAGGCAATTGTGACTGGGAGCGGCGATCATCCTAATTACATGTGATGGCCTCTGTCATGTTTTAGGGCACGTCCCTGAAAATAAACCCTCAGCTTCATAACAGAAATGCTGTTCTTTTAATATTCGCCCCCCCCGGGGGGTCACACAGTTGATTTTGTTTATGCTCTTTGCGCTGAGTGATTGCTGATTGGGCAGAAGAATACACATGTGTGCTCCTTCCCGATGAGACGCGGAGGACTTCGCTCATCCCTAACCCCCCCGCTGTCTGCTTTCTCCACACATTGCCAGTTTTCCCCTTCTGCCTGTTAGTGAAATTGTTAGTTTGAAAATATTTAATTCAGGAAATGTTTTATTGTATGGGTTTAATTAAAGCGGTATTAAACCCAAAAACCAAAACTTTGTTTTCACCTGGTGATCCGGCCAGTAACACACACCTCCTGCATTAAAGTGCCCCCACTCTGGATGAAGGAGCAACAGAGACATCTTTGGACAGCAGCATTGGCAGTCTCCGGGGGGGAGGGGAGTGTTAGATTGACTAGTAGATTTAGAAACACTGACAAATTGAAGCCAAACTCCAGCCCACACGTATTAAATAGTTATTGCTGTTTTGGATCCTTTTGGGATAAAGATTTTACACTAATGAATACAAGCTGACCATTGTAAGCACCCCTGTCAGTAGTAAATGGTTTCTCTGAACTCTCTAACTGCTACATCTGCAGGACAGCGTGTTCTGTTGAAAAACAACAGACTTACTGGTCAGATCACCTGGTGATAATAAAAGAAAAGAAGCCTAAACAAAAAAAAACGAATGCAGTCATCACATCTAAGGATTTGTAAGCTGTAATATAATAAATGTTCGCCTTTGGCTTTATTACTACTTTAATTTATTATACATACCTGCCAACTGTCCATGATTTGTTGGGACAGTCCCTCTGAACATCATTATTCCTTAAATATCCCTCTTCCGGGTCTGAGATATAGACCTCTTCAAAACAATATACTATAGGGATTTATTTATAATAAATTTGCAGAGCAAATCATCCTGAAAACATGAATTCATTCCATTGGAACTATTGTCACCTCCCTGTCCCATTGGAACCCCCAACGCCTCCCTTTTCCATTGGAACCTTCACCACCTCTCTGTTCCATTAGAGCCCCCACTACCTCCTTGTTCTATTGGTGCCCTCGCCACTTCCCTGTTCCATTGGAACCCTCACCACTAGGGATGAGCCGAACACCCCCCTGTTCGGTTCGCACCAGAACATGCGAACAGGAAAAAAGTTTGCTCGAACACGCGAACACCGTCTATGGGACACGAACATGAATAATCAAAAGTGCTAATTTTAAAGGCTAATATGCAAGTTATTGTCATAAAAAGTGTTTGGGGACCCGGGTCCTGCCCCAGGGGACATGGATCAATGCAAAAAAAAAGTTTTAAAAACGGACGTTTTTTCAGGAGCAGTGATTTTAATAATGCTTAAAGTCAAACAATAAAAGTGTAATATCCCTTTAAATTTCATAGCTGGGGGGTGTCTATAGTATGCCTGTAAAGGGGCGCATGTTTCCTGTGTTTAGAACAGCCTGACAGCAAAATGACATTTCGAAGGAAAAAACATTTAAAACTACCCGCGGCTATTGCATTGCCGACAATACACATAGAAGTTCATTGATAAAAACGGCATGGGAATTCCCCACAGGGAAAAGCCGAACCAAAATTTAAAAAAAAAATGACGTGGGAGTCCCCCTAAATTCCATACCAGGCCCTTTAGGTCTGGTATGGATATTAAGGGGAACCCCGGCCAAAATTTAAAAAAAAAAATGACGTGGGGTTCCCCCTAAATTTCATACCAGACCCTTCAGGTTGGGACCTCCTGTCTTCCACTACTGGTGGGGGTACCTCTCACCCCTGGGTGAGACCTTCTGTCCCCTGACTCCTGGCTGGAGCACCTCTGACCCCTGGTTGGGGCCTCCTGTCTTCCACTACTGGTGGGGGTACCTCTCACCCCTGGGTGAGACCTTCTGTCTCCCGACTCCTGGCTGGGGCTTCTCTGAACTCTGGATGAGACCTTCTGTCTCCCGACTCCTGGCTGGGGCTCCTCTCACCCCTGGTTGGGACCTTCTGTCTTCTACTACTGGCGGGGGTACCTCTCACCCCTGGGTGAGACCTTCTGTCTCCCAACTCTTGGCTGGGGCTCCTCTGACCCCTGGGTGATACCTTCTGTCTCCCGACTCCTGGCTGGGGCTCCTCTGACCCCTGGGAGAGACCTTCTGTCTCCTGACTGCTGGCTGGGGCTCCCCTGAGCCCTGGGTGAGACCTCCCATCTCCAATATGGGAAGGTCCCGAAACTGTAGGTATCCTCAGGCTTGAGTATATAAGATGATAGTCTGTAAATTCGCATTAGGCCTTATTGCAAATCCTGTGTCATTTTCTCCTACATTTTCATGGTGGCGGGACCTCAAACTTTCACACCAGCCATGGGTGATCCTCAGGGATGCAGAGAATATACGGTGTATTAAGGCCCCCTGAAGTATATCCTCAATCCTCCAGGTTGAACACAACTGGCCAGTGGTCGCCATTCAACCAGAGGACTGAGGAAACCTTGTGGCGACATAGGGGTACTGCAGAGGACACCGCTATAGAGAAGATGAGATAGTAGAGTAGCCTGGTCTGGCCTTTCTTTTTTTTTTTATAGACTATTTCAAAGAATAGAGGAGTTTTAATTGATTATGCATCTGTCATCAGCTATGCTGGCAGACTTGTCTGCAGAAGAAGCGAGAATGCTTATAATTGTAAAAAAGGTAATAAAGGAGACAGACAGAATGTCCTCTAGCTCCTCTTCAAATGTTACACATTGTTTCTGGATCTCTGTGTGCCCAGAGTCCCTCTTCTCACCTATGGTGCCAGATGACCACTCGATTCTGCCGCGGGAAAAGGCCACGCGGTGTCCTCCTCCCTGCCAGAGGTGCGTTAAGTGTAAAATCAGCCAGGTTCTAAGGAAGAGGAGCCGTGAAAGTTGACAGCGCACTTCAAGTCATCATACTCATGACAAAGAAAGCCGTCCATGCTTTGTCCCAGGGAGGCGTTTCCGGGAGCGTTGATAAATGTCACCCTGCATGCTTCAGCTGACAAACACTTGACAGCAACTTGTTAAATGGACACGACAGAGAATGGAGGGGAGCTGAGGCCTCTGAGGACATCCGCTACAGTGTGACAGAGCTTCCATCAAACAAGAGCTGAGGGTTCTGCCACCAAAACAACTGGCTTATCTGAGATAGAACTTCATGACAAATCCACTTTCGGGTGATAGGAAGACGGAAAATGTCACCTATATGCAAATCTATACTGGACCTGATTTAGATAGACACTATACTGCCAAAAGTATTGGGACACCTGCCTTTACACGCACATGAAATTTAATGGCATCCCAGTCTTAGTCCGTAGGGTTCAATATTGAGTTGGCCCGCCCTTTGCAGCTATAACAGCTTCAACTCTTCTGGGAAGGCCGTCCACAAGGTTTAGGAGTGTGTCTATGGGAATGTTTGACCATTCTTCCAGAAGCCCATTTGTGAGGTCAGGCACTGATGTTGGATGAGAAGGCCTGGCTCGCAGTCTCCGCTCTAATTCATCCCAAAGGTGTTCTAACGGGTTGAGGTCAAAACTCTGTGCAGGTCACTCAAGTTCCTCCACACCAAACTCGCTCATCCATGTCTTTATGGACCTTGCTTTGTGTACTGGTCCAAATCATTTGGTGGAGGGGGGATTATGGTGGGGGGTTGTTTTTCAGGGGTTGGGTTTGGCCCCTCTAGGTCTAGTGAAGGGAACTCTTAAGGCGTCAGCATACCAAGACATTTTGGACAATTTCATGCTCCCAACTTTGTGGGAACAGTTTGGGGATGGCCCCTTCCTGTTCCAACATGATTGCGCACCATTGTGTCTGTGTGAGGAAAGGAGAGCCGATAACTGACAAGCCCGACAGGGCACAGCTAGTACATTCTTTATACTGATTATCAGTGCAGCCCCATCAGTGCCCATTAGTGCAGATCAGTACAGCTTACCAGTGCCCATCAATGCCACCTCATCAGTGCACATCAGTGCCGTCTATGAGTGCCACCTATCAGTGCCCATCAGTGCAGCCTCATCAGTGCCCATCAGTGCAGCCTATCAGTGCCCGTCAGTGCAGCCTATCAGTGCCCGTCAGTGCAGCCTATCAGTGCCCGTCAGTGCAGCCTATCAGTGCCCAATAGTGCAGCCTATCAGTGCCCATCAGTGCTGCCTTTTATAACAGAAACAAAGAAAAACATTTTCTCATCGGTGCCCATCAGTGCACATCATTGCAGCTTCATCAGTGCACATCAGTGAAGAAGAAAAATGACTTATTTGCCAAATTTTATAGCAAAACTTTTTTTTTTTCTAAATTTTGCAAAAAAAAGAAAAACCCAGTGGTGATTAAATACCAGCAAAAGAAAGCTCTATTTGTGTGAAAAAAATGATAAAAACTGCATATGGATACAGTGTAGCATGAGGGGGGGGTAAGTTTTGTGTCCAGAAATGTTGAAGCACATGGGTGGGGAGTGGTCTGACATTGGCCGAGGCTTTTCTGACAAGTTCACGGCGATTGACGGAATAGGAAGAAGGTCTGGAAATAACGGAAGAGGCATTAAGAGTAAAGTCAATTCAATCTCAACTGAAACACCTCCGACATTAGTTGCCATTTCAGTTTGCGCATATTAAGTACATCTCAGAGGTGTTAGACATCAATTTATAAAGCTTTAGGAACACCTTTTTTATTTATTTATCTATATATTTTATTTATTTATTTTTTGTAAAACAGAAATAGCCTTCACGCAGACAAAAATAAGTGCCAAATGCCTTCGGAGCGTTTAGAGCGCGTTGGCAGCGTGCTCCTGTTGACTTGAATTGAGGCGTTTGGCAAGCTTTGCATGATACCAAACCCTGCCAAGTACTGCAGGAAAAATCGAACTCAACACAAAGTTCCTCAAATTGACGCAAACGCGATGTGACTTCTGAACGAGTACTAGAGCGAATGATTGCTACTGATGGAAAGCACAGGCTTTGGCTTTGCAAAGCATTTGGAAAGCTTTATTACTGCAAAGCGAATGACTGTTTGTAGCGCCCCCTTGCTGTGTTTTGTTAAGCCAGTTCCCATGCGGAGACCTACAGTCTAGGTTTTCAGTGATGACCGGTCCGAGGGCCCAATCACCATCCTTCCAGTTGACTACTTTTTCACTTTCCGCACAGGCCAAGTCTGGATCCTTTCCTTTACACACTTATGAGAGGCCTCCTCAGGGCCGTCTTTTTTGGGCAAAAGGGGCCCAGTCATAGTTGTGGGGCCCAAAGTAGCTGCCTCTTGAGCTGGCGCCAGTGGTTAATCTACCAGGGTTTTAAGTCCAACCCTGGTGTTCCCTCACTGCGGGGGCGGAGGGCTGACTGCCTGAACATAGTAAACTCAAGTCACTGCCACACAGTGCGGCTTACCCAGCCTCTCCCCTCCTATTGAGTTCACAGCTAGAGGAAGATTGGCCATGGCTGTTGCGGGGGGTGGAAACTAAAGGTCATGACTCGTGAAGGGTGAGGAGCTGGAGGAGGTCTCCACTGTGTGAGAAAACCCCATCTCATGATCTCAGGATAGGTGTCGCTGCAGACACATAGAGGGAGCCTAGGAGACAAAAAGGGGGAGGCGGGTCAACAAGTGAGTGCCACTGATGACTGATTCCATCTACACCCAGCCCTGCCACTGAACCCAATCCCACCACAACCCCTGCCACTAATCCCAGCACTGCCACACATCACACCCTCCTCCCCCCTAGCACTGCCTCTCATCTCATCCTCCCCAGCACTGCCACTCATCCCATCAGCCCCCCAGCACTGTCACTCATCCCTCCCCAGCTCTGCCACTGATCACACCCTCCCTCTCCCAGGCCCAGCAAGCAATGGGTGAGTGATAATAATGTGCAGTAACCTTTAGCAACCAATCATTGAGCGGTAATGATGTGCAGTGACCTAAAGCAACCAAGCAGTGAGCAGAAATGATGTGTTGTAACCTCTAGCAACCAAGCAGTGAGCAGAAATGATGTGCTGTAACCTCTAGCAACCAAGCAGTGAGCAGAAATGATGTGCTGTAACCTCCAGCAACCAAGCAGTGAGCAGAAATGATGTGCTGTGACCTCTAGAAACTAATCAGTGAGCGGTAATGTGTGCTGTAACCTCTAGCAACCAGTCAGTGAGCGGTAATGATATGCTGTAACCTCTGGCAACCAATCGTTGCCTGATCTGCTGCAGTAAACAAATTTCGAGTCTAGCTGCTATTTTCTGTATGTCTCAGAGCAGGTGGAGAGCAAAATTGCATAGGGGGCGAAGGCCAAGAAAATGTTTGCCCAAGGTCCAATCAATATTAAACATGGCCCCGGGCCTCCAAGTTCCCAGAGGTTCAAGGTCTAGTCTACAGGGGTTACTGCCAAACATGTGGGCCCAGCAGACGTGAAGGCCCATGTTGCCAGGTGCATGCACCCAAAGGAACCTTTTCTACCACCCCCAAGCAGGCGGACTCTCCTCCACTAGGCATCCTCCACCTGAGCTGAGTGTAATGTATTCACTCTACAAGTATTGGTTGAGAAACAACTTTAGTCTTCTTACGTTTGGATCCAATCCCCACCTCATGCGACCGCCATTTTCGTATTTCTGGCATGTGCAGAGATGTGCCAAAGGGCTCTGCCTGGCCTTTGGGTCCTGCCCCTTGGCATATCTCTGCAGGCATAGGGAGTTTTCCACATGTAGAGCTTCCCCTGAAGGAGCCACTTGACAGTTTTGGTACTTTGTTATTACCTCAGCTCTGAAGGCCAGTGTTTTTCAACCTTTTTTCGGTCAAGGTGTCCCTCTAAATTTTCTTCAGTCTCGGGCACCCCAGGCTAAAGGCACACTAACATGTGAGGTTGGGGGATGGTAAAACCATGTGGTTGAGGCACATTTTTTAACCCCCCTCCCAGGAAGTATACCCTCCCTCACATTTGGCAGGCTCTTCTGCCCACTGAACATGACCCATTCAGGTGAATAGGGCTGCCCCACAACTGTGTGCATTGCATGCGTTTGCAGCCCCATGGTGCTACATTTAGGGGGTTAAAACAGGTGGTGGGGAGGCGACATTTTGCCTTCTTACTGCCTGTCAAATGTAGTCTCAGCACGGATCGCTGTTTAAAGGAGCGAAATTTCATGTCACTTCTATTGTAAACAAGAAGCAATTCAGATCTACAGCGTTCGTGGTCAGGATAAAATATAATGTACAAACATACACTCACTGGCTACTTTATTAGGTACACCTGTTCAATTGCTTGGTAACACAAATTGCTGATTAGCCAATCACATGGCAGCAGCTCAATGCATTTAGGCAGCTAGATGTAGTGAAGACGACTTGCTGAAGCATAAACCGAGCATCAGAATGGGGAAGAAAGGGGATTGAAGTGACTTTGAACGTGGCATGGTTGTTGGTACCAGATGGGCTGGTCTGAGTATATCTGGGATTTTCACGCACAACCATCTCTCGGGGTTTACAGAGAATGGTGGGAAAACTAGAGAAAATATCCAGTGAGCGGCAGTTGTGTGGAGGAAAATGCCTTGTTGATGTCAGAGGAGAATGGGCAGACTGGTTCCAGATGATAGAAAGGCAACAGTAACTCAACCACTCGTTACATCAGAGGTATGCAGAATACCATCTCTGAACGCACAACACATCCAACCTGGAAGCAGATGGGCTACAGCAGCAGAAGACCACACCGGGTGCCACTCCTGTCAGCTAAGAACAGAAAACTGAGACTACAATTCACACAGGATCACCAAAATTGGACAATAGAAGATTGGAAAAACGTTACCTGGTCTGATGAGTCTGGATTTCAGCTGCAACATTCAGATGGTGGGATCAGAATTTGGTGCATGGATCCATCCTGCCTTGTATCACCGGTTCAGGCTGGTGGTGGGGGTGTAATGGTGTGGGGGATGGGATATCACCGGTTCAGACTGGTGGTGGTGGTGTAATGGTGTGGGGGGATTTTTTCTTGGCACACTTTGGGCCCCTTAGTACCAATTGAGCATGGTTTAATCACCACGGCCTACCTGAGTATTGTTGCTGACCATGTCCATCCCTTTATGACTACAGTGTCACCATCTTCTGATGGCTCCTTTCAGCAGGATAATGCACCATGTCACAAAGCTCCAATCATCTCACCACTGGACAATGAGGTCCCTGTCCTCCAATGGCCTCCACACTCACCACATCTCATCCAATAGAGCGCTTTTGAGATGTGGTGGAACAGGAGATTGGCATCCTGGATGTGCAGCCGACAAATCTGCCATCATGTCACTATGGACCAAAATCTCTGAGGAATACTTCCAACACCAAGTTGAATTTATGCCACCAAGAATGAAGGCAGTTCTGAAGGCAAAAGGGGGTCCAACCCGGTACTAGCAGGTGAGTGTATATGGAACATCTTAGGATATTACTGGGCAGCAAGCTCCATATAGATGCTGTTCTTGTGAAGCGAAGCGGTCTTGGTGGGAAGTGAAGCGGTCTTGGTGGTAAGTGAAGCGTTCTTGGTGGTAAGTGAAGCGTTCTTGGTGGTAAGTGAAGCGTTCTTGGTGGGAAGTGAAGTGTTCTTGGTGGTAAGTGAAGCGGTCTTGGTGGGAAGTGAAGCGTTCTTGGTGGGAAGTGAAGTGGTCTTGGTGGTAAGTGAAGCGGTCTTG
The DNA here is from genome assembly GCA_037952835.1 of Lithobates septentrionalis. Lineage (NCBI taxonomy): Eukaryota > Metazoa > Chordata > Amphibia > Anura > Ranidae > Lithobates > Lithobates septentrionalis. The sequence continues at coordinate 21,683 of JBBDGP010004918.1, forward strand.
GTGGGAAGTGAAGCAGTCTTGGTGGGAAGTGAAGAGGTCCTGGTGGGAAGTGAAGCGTTCTTGGTGGGAAGTGAAGTGTTCTTGGTGGGAAGTGAAGAGGTCTTGGTGGGAAGTGAAGTGGTCTTGGTGGGAAGTGAAGCGGTCTTGGTGGGAAGTGAATCGGTCTTAGTGGGAAGTGAAGCGGTCTTGGTGGGAAGTGAAGCGGTCTTGGTGGGAAGTGAAGCGGTCTTGGTGGGAAGTGAAGCGTTCTTGGTGGGAAGTGAAGCGTTCTTGGTGGGAAGTGAAGCGGTCTTAGTGGGAAGTGAAGCGGTCTTGGTGGGAAGTGAAGCAGTCTTGGTGGGAAGTGAAGCAGTCTTGGTGGGAAGTGAAGTGTTCTTGGTGGGAAGTGAAGCGGTCTTGGTGGGAAGTGAAGCGGTCTTGGTGGGAAGTGAAGTGTTCTTGGTGGGAAGTGAAGCGGTCTTGGTGGGAAGTGAAGTGTTCCTGGTGGGAAGTGAAGCGGTCTTGGTGGGAAGTGAAGCGTTCTTGGTGGGAAGTAAAGCGGTCTTGGTGGGAAGTGAAGCGGTCTTGGTGGGAAGTAAAGTGGTCTTGGTGGGAAGTGAAGCGGTCTTGGTGGGAAGTGAAGCGGTCTTGGTGGGAAGTGAAGCAGTCTTGGTGGGAAGTGAAGCGGTCTTGGTGGGAAGTGAAGCGGTCTTGGTGGGAAGTGAAGCAGTCTTGGTGGGAAGTGAAGCGGTGGTCTTGGTTCAGATGCTTTTAAAGCAATGTTACACCTAAGTGAGGGTTGATAAAGATGTTTTATGAAAAATATGCAAAGAATCCATCTAAAGGACCCCTCCTCCCCCCTCACGCTAGCAGAATATTGTTCTGCCATAGCCTCCTCTTATGAAGTTGTCTTCTTCGCACGGTTCATCGGTCTTTCTATTATCACCGTCTTGTCACATTATTTGGGCCAGTGCTCAATAACTCAGGCCACGTATGATTCACCAACAAACGTTTTCCGTTTTTAGCAGGCGGCTCATCGCTCCCGTCTGTGGTGCGAATCCGTCCTGACAAGTGTTGGAACTGCTGGAGACAAAGGTAACATGCATAGCCCCGACCCCGTAATTACGCCTGAGAAGAAGGCTCGGTGTAGAACGCGCGTCTCGTAGGACGTTGTGATTCAAAGGGATTGTGGCACATTGTCTTTATGGAGGCTTGCAGAAAGTTGTCACCTTGTAGGTGACACAGAGTTCCATTTGGGAGAATACTAATGCGGCCTCCTCTCACCTGCAAAAAAGGAAGAGACAGCAACATTCGTGCTGACGTTCAAGATGTTGAAAATGTTCTAATTGCAGGGGTTTCCGAGGCAGCCAGGTGACCTTGCATACGCCAGCTGCCGTCTTCGGTAAATGTTATCGGCGTTATCGCTGATTGGGAACGATGCTGCTACGAAGCAGCAAGGACTATGACTGTGCAATGTAAGAACTGGCGTGCCACCCAACTTCTGACATAAGAAAAATATGTCAAAGAATGTCAGGCAAAGGACACACCCCTGCCACACGCCCGAGTTACCACAAAGGACCACAAAGAATTAATAAACAAAAATGATTGGTTAACCACTTGCCGACCCATTTCACAGAACTCTTACTGCAAGCAGGCAGCAGCTGATGGTGTACTGGTATGTCACGGTGCGCATGCGCACCCCTGGGACGCACAGTGGCGCGATCCCACGGTCTCTGTGAGAAGCCAGGGTATCATGTGATTGGTCATTATGATCACATGATTACAATGTAAAACAAAACATTCATGAATGGCTTCCCATCATGACTGTTTTGCTTCCTATTGTGATGCTTTGATTGGCACACAGCTATCACATGGTGCCTGGGCCAATCACAGCACCCTGTACCATGTGGTTAGCTGTAGCCAATCACAGATCACAATAGTAAGTGCGCAGTCATGAATTACACTTTTTATGTCACACGGTATTTGCGCAGCGGTTTTGCAAACCAAAAAAAATACACTTTAACGAATTTAAAAAAAAAAAACACAATATACAGGTGCATTTTTTTTGTAAAATGTGAAAGATGATGTTACGCCAAGTAAATAGATACCTAACGTGTCATGCGTTAAAATTGTGCACGCTCGTGAAATGGCGACAAACTTAAAAATCTACATAGGCGACACTTTAAACGCCTTGACAGGTTACCAGTTTAGAGTTACAGAGGAGGTCTAGCGTTAGAATTATTGCTCTCGCTCTAACGTTTGCAGCAATTCCTCACATGTGTGGTGTGAACACTGTTTACCGCGTCCCTTTTTTTTCCTCTTTTATTCCTATTACAAGGAATGTAAATATCACTTTTATAGAAATACGCATGACAGCTCCTCTTTATTGAGAGATCTGGGATCAAAAAGACCCCAGATCTCTCATTTATCTTTAAAAACAAAAGATCATAAAAAAAAAATTTTTGATTTTTTTTTTTTTAGCAAAAAAAGCAAAAGATTATTTACTTTCAGCCTGGACTGGAAGTGATGTCATAATGTTGCTCCGGTCCTCCAAGGCCATAGAGGCAATCAAAGAGGGGTAGAGATGCCCATGGAGGACCAGAGCGATGTCATGACGTCACTTCTAGTGCTCGGGCCATGTAGACATGATTTTTTTTTCTTTTCTTTTCCTAAAGCAAAAGATCAAAAAAAAAATTTTGGGGGTGATCTTTGCTTTTAAGGGTAGAGGAGAGATTTAGGGTCTTTTAGACCCCAGATCTCTTCATAAAGAGGACCTGTCATACTTTATTTCTATCACAAGGGATGTTTGCATTCCTTGCATACTATGTTTTTTAGGTGACAGGTTCTATAGACCCCGATATCTCTGAGCTCCACTGAAGGTATTGCAATGCAGATAGCACTGCAATACATCCTCTCCCAGCTATGCTAGCCGAGCCGGGGACACCGAGAGGATGACCCGGAAGTGACGTCATACACATTGTTTTCCAGGTGACAGCAAGAAGGGGAGGAGAGTGGATGTGTGTCCGCTCTTTACCTTCTCCCCAGCCAGGGTGACCACTTGTCCCGGATTGCCCGGGACAGTCCCGCATTTTTCAGGTCTGTCCCGGGTCCTGGGTACCTTCATTCCAGGACAATAAAGTTTCCTGGAATGAAACTGACACTGCCACCCTGCACAGTGCATCTGCGCCCTAAATGGGCAAAGCTTTGCCCAATCAGGGCGCAGTAAAAGCTAGTTGTAAAGGAGCGAGGCTGGGCCGGGCCATCCTTAACAAGCGATGAGTCATCAGCTGTCAATGGGCTTCCTCGCTGTCAGCTAAATAATGAAAACAAAAATTGCCGGTAAAAAAATGCCGTTCCCCCCAAAATCCATACCAGACCCTTATCCGATCATGCAGCCTGGCAGGTCAGGGAAGGGGGGGGACAAGCAAGCGCCCCTGAACCATACTCGGCCACATTCCCTAAACATGGGGGGGTGGGTGCTTGGAGGCGGGGGGCTCTGTCCCCCCCACCCCAAAGCACCTTGTTCCCATGTTGATGGGGACAAGGGCCTCATCCCCACAACCCTGGCCCGTGGTTGTAAAAGTCTGCGGGCAGGGGGCTGTTTTTTGTTTTTTGTTCTGTTTTTTTGTCCTCGGGTCAGTGGTGCAGCAGGTGGCGTGATTAACGATGGATTTACATCGGGGAATATTGTTTTTTTATTTTTTTAAAAAGGAATTCTAAAAAAACTTTTTTTGTGTTTTTTTTTACTTTTTGACACTTTCTTGGTGAATGTACCCCATACTCATTCACATAAGGAGGGGTCAGGATCTGGGGGCCCCCTTATTAAAGGGGGCTTCCAGATTCCAATAAGCTCCACGCCCGCATACCCTCACAACCACCGCCCAGGGTTGTGGGGAAGAGACCCTTGTGCCCATTAATATGGGGACAAGGTGCTTTGGGGTGGGAGGGCAGAGCACCCACTGCCCCAAAGCACCCCCCCTCCTTCATGTTGAGGGCATGTGGCCTGGTATGGTTCAGGAGCAGGGGGGGTTCTCACTCGCCCCCCCTCCTTTTCCTGACCTGCCTGGCTGCTTGCTCGGATAAGAGTCTGCAATGGATTTCAGGGGGGACCCCTTTTTTTTAAAAAAATTTGGTGTAGGATTCCCCTTCGGATCTGGTATGGACTGCGGGGGACCCTAGGACACCTTTTTCTTTATTTGGAAGCGTGAGTCAATTTAAATGGGATTTGACTTGTTTTTTTTTTAATCTTTAGAAATGTCATTTTTGCTGCAGTATGTTCTATACATGCTACAGATGCGCCACTTTACAGGCAGACTAAGGGGACCCCTGTGATGTACAAAGTATGCCGCTGTCACTAAGTGAGTGTATATCACCTGTCTAAACTGGTGACCACTGTTTGCTTTTGTTTTTCCAAAATTTGGCAAAAAAATCAAAACTCATCTTTTTTTTTTGGGGGGGGGGGGATGTTCCCGAATGGCAGTTTGGAAATGTGATCACCGTACGGCACCCACCATGTTTGTCTGGGGCCTGCATATGGGCAAGCAGAGCCCGGAAAACATGGAGGGCGTGCACGCGAGGGGGAGGGGGGGTGCTTGAGCAATCGGGCGGCAGCTCAGCCACCAGAATGCTTCCACCTGACAGGTAGAAGTCTGCCTTTCAGTTTCACACACAATCCCGGTGGTTGCAGCCACCAGATTGTGTGTGAACCGCCCCCTCCGCTGTCAGGTCCAGACGACGTACAAACCTGGCAGCGGAGGGGTTAATAACATTTAATTACAATATGACTTGTGTAGCAATTGTATACAGTAGATTATTTTTATCTTTTTTTGCCATTTTGTTTTCCCATGGAAGAAGAGTTACCGTTTAGTTGGAACCATGCATGACTTGGATACCAAGTTTGAGTGAAATTACCCTTTAAATATGTAGATAACTTTTTTGTTCCCCACTTTTACGTTATACAGACTAGACCGTATATAGACTGACCATTCGGGCACTCGGGCACTGCCCGAGGGCCCCATGCCACTAAGGGGCCCCATCAGGGTTGCCAGCCTCAATAAAACCAGGGACAGTATGTAAAAATTGGTGTTTTTTAAAAAATCCCAAGATTATAGCTGCCCCGCCTCTCCAGTACCTTTTCAGTGTGTGTATGTGTATTCTGTGTGTGTGTGTATACTGTATGTGTGTGTGTGTGTGTATACTGTGTGGCCCCATAATCTATTGCCTGGGGGCCCCATAATCTCCTATTGCCTGGGGGCCACATAATCTTCTCCTAATGCCCGGGGGCCCCATAATCTTCTCCTATTGCCCGGGGGCCCCATAATCTTCTCCTATTGCCCGGGGGCCCCATAATCTCCTATTGCCTGGGGGCCCCATGAGTTGTCAGTCCGCCCCTGCACAGGGTCATTTTTTTACCCTCCCCCTTTTTACTGCACACACACTTTATCAGATAAGAAATGATGACAAAGGGAATACAAAGATGTCTGCCATGTCTTTGTTTTAGTTATTTTTTTTATATTGAGAACATGAAGCAGATTTCTATTCACGGGGGTCCACCTGATAAAAATAATAATAATCACTGACAGATGATATCGCCGGCGTGGGAAGCACACCTGAGCCCGGCTCAATATCAAACTCATAACTCTTTAAAAAACAATTAGAAGTGAAGTGCTGTGGGGGGTGATAAAAAGTTTATTAAAGCATTAAGCTAATGATCAGCCAAAAATATAAATTTTAGGCCACCACTCTGGGTGTTGTACCGGGGGTTGAAGAGGCATTTCTTATGGCTTAAAGTGATTGTAATGCTGTGTACACGCGACCGGACTTTGCGGCAGAAAAGGTCCAACGGAATCATTCCATTAGATATTCGATCGTGTATGGGCTTCATCTGACTTTTTCTTTCGAAAATTCTGACGGACCTAGAAATAGAACGTTTTAAATCTTTCCGACGGAGTCAAATCCTATCGGGAAAACCGTTCGTCTGTATGCCAGTCCGACAGACCAAAAATTACGCAAGGGCAGCTATTGGCTACTGGCTATTGAACTTCCTTTTTCTAGTCCCGTCGTACAGTACGTCATCGCGTTCTAGACGGTCGGACTTTGGTGTGATCGTGTGTAGGCAAGTCAGTTTCAGCAGAACTCTGTCGGAAAAACCGTCAGAGTTTATTCTGACGGAAAAAACGGTCGTGTGTACGCGGCATAAAGGATCGTTTTTTTTTTTCTGCCCCTGAACATCCTCTTCTGGGGTCCCTCGGCGGCTCCTCCCCGCATCAGGTAACCCCCTAGGAGAAGCGCTCTCCCGGGGGGGTTACCTTGCGGGCGCGCTCCCAAGTCCAGCATTCGGCGTCTATAGCCGCTGAATGTATGACTTGGCCCCCCCGCTCCCCCTGGCGCCCGCGTCATTGGATTTGATTGACAGCAGCGGGAGCCAATGGCTGCGCTGCTTTCCATCTATCCAATCAAGAGACAGCCGGTCCCTGGCGGGTCAAGTTATTTATAGCTGCTGACTTTTCTTTTTTTTTTCTGAAGGAGCCTGGAGCTCCTCTTTAAATTCTTCAGGCTGCTGCGGGGGGAGGGAGATTCAAGGTGTGTGGGGGGAGGGGGGGTTGTTTAGTAGGCCACTGAGCAACAATGTTGTAGGATTGTTTTTGGGGGGGAAAAAATGCCAACGACCACCTATGGTGGGGGAGGGGCTTGGGAGTTTTAGCCACTCCCCCCGGGTTGATGTCATATGACGTCGCAGACTTGAAGTGGAGGTATCGGGATGGTGGGTGCATCATCCAGATATCTTTTTTTTTTCAGCTAGCGATTCCCTGCAATGTAAAAGCCATCATAGTGGCTGTTTATCCGCCTGATTGCTTTTACAGGCGGCGGGAGGCGACGGATGCCGGGGAGCTGGAGAAGGAATCCGCCAGCGGCGCCTGTTTACCATAGAGCTGCCAATGGACCAGATGGTCCCTGGCCATTTCTATGACCCTCGGAGGCCTGAAAGTGACATCATGACGTCAGTTCCGGCGCCGGCAGAAGAAAACACTGCCGAATTTTTTTTCTTTTGCTGTAAAGCTTGAAATTTTTTTACCTCAGTCTTTCCAGCATAGAGGAGAGATGTGGGGACTTATAGAGGGACTCTCCGTAAAGAGGACCTGTCAAGAAAATGTTTGCCCAGGGCCCAATCAATATTAAAGATGGCCCTGTCAACAATTATGTATAAAAATGACAAAGATTTTATTATACCATAATTAAAAACATCAGAAAAAGTTGGACTTAATATGTGCAAAGTAGAAATAAGACAGAACAATTCTAGATCTGCCACAAGGGCTGAAGGCCCATATGTGACCCCCCTACGCATTTCAACTCAAGTCTTCTTCAGGGGGTTCTGATGGACAGAGATAGTAGTGATTTCTATAAAACAATAACCATATAGAAAAAAAAATTTAAAGTGTCGCCTATGGAGATTTTTACGTACCGTAGTTTGGCGCCATTCCACGAGTGTGGGCAATTTTAAAGTGTGACATGTTTGGTATCTATCTATTTAGTGTAACATCATCTTTCATAGTGTACAAAAAAATTGGGGTAAATATTGTGTTTTGTTCTTTTAATAATACATGAAAATGTTTTTTTTTCCTAAAAAAAGACACGTTTGAAAAATTGCTGCGCAAATACTGTTGACAAAAAAAATGTATATGATGTTTGGGGGTTGACAAAAAAAAAATATATGATGTTTGGGGGTTCTAAATAATATTCTAGCATTATGATTTTTACATGTACTGTAGGAGAGAAATGCTAGACTTGGCTTGGGTGGCAAGTGGTTAAAATGATATAAAATGATATTGGGTGCAGTGTTGCATGAGTAACTGTCATTCAAACTATCACAGCACTAAAAAAATAGCCTGATAAGAAGGCTGGTACTCAAGTAGTTAAGGATTTTGAGGATTCAATGTTTTCTTTTTTTTTTTTTTGTATCCTTTTTTTCAACCAAATAAGACCCAGTCACCGGTCCGCACGTGACATTTGATAGATGCCGCGCCACCAATGAGGTCTTCCTGTGTGTTGTCACCCGTTATGATGCAAAGAAGATTACTTCCAAAATTTCACTTAACGAGGACCTCTCCGAAAAACAGCCGTTGATTGCGGGCGCCGAGACCTCTGTGCGCTGTGAATTTCTTGGAGATTAGGAACCAGTCATCCGTGTCGTCGGAATTATACAGCCGTCGGGGACGTTATTTCCTGACATTTCGCCGCGTGCCTCGCCTGGCGCTTTCCGAGCCGCAGTCAGGCATTTCAAATCCTATGGATTATTCGAGTAACTAGGTGATGCAAAAATATAGATAATACATCACATTGATTTTCTTTGGCCGCGTTTTCCAGACGCTGCTTCTGCTTTATCCCTTGTTAAATCCATATTTTCTCCTTCCTTTCAGAAAGCAGCGGCATTTACACGCAGCTTTTATCACCGGCTACAAGACGAATTCAAGACAAACTGTCTGCTGTCAATTATTTAATATGGAATAAATATACGTTGTGTATATATATATGTATATATATATATATATATATATATATATATATATATATATATACATACACACACATATACAGTATATATTTCTATATATTATTTTATTATTATTTATTGTTTTTGGGTAAAAGTCTTTTTTTTTTTACATCATTTTCATCTTTTTCACTAGCCTGCTGGCCACCCAGGGGTCTTTAAACATTTTAAACAAAGGGCCCATTGTCAATATCAGTGTAAGGAATAATGCCCCATCACTGGTGTCAGTGGGAGGAATAGTCAAACAAACAAGATATTTGGGGGGCACACCTTCACATTAAAGCTGGTGCAGCCATAAGACCATACAATAGAAGAAAAATATTACAGCGCACACATGCAAAAAAACATTCACCTCCAGCAAGGCAAGTTAAAAACACCTAAACATTCTCAAAAAGACATTTTCAAAAATATGGGGATTTGGTCACACCATATTGCTATATGGTGCTAAGCCCACTTACTGCGACAAAGTACCCCATGATTAGTGGGTCCTACACTTTCCATAGATTTGTGAGATCCTGCTTCTCTGAACCATGAGAGCTACACTCTTCTAAATGGGAGAATTTAAAGGTCTTCACCTAGTGGGAGGAATAGTGCCTCATCATTGGTATCAGTGAGAGGAATAGTGCCCCATCATTAGTATCAGTGGGCGGAATAATGCCCCATCATTGGTATCAGTGTAAGGAATAATTCCCCATCATTGGTGTCAGTGGGAGGAATAGTGCCCGTTCCTTGGTGTCAGTGGGAGGAATAGCCCTGTTGTTGGTGTCAGTAGGATGAATAATGCCCCATCATAGGTGTCAGTGGGAGGAATAGTGCCCCACCCATCATTGGAGCACAGGTGTGTCAGGAGGAGGCTGTCTCTGGAGCTGCTCTAGGTGATCCGTGTGAGAGGGGAGTGGTGGAGAAATCTATCCCAGCTCTCCTGGCTCCTTTCTGGGGAAGCCATGGAGGCCAGCAGGGCCTCTCCTGCTGGAAGCTCTCAGCCATCTCCTGGGCCATCAGGTAACATACCTGCCCCTGTACAACCCATGGTTGGTGATCTCTCTACCCCTGGTGAGGATGAAGGTTCCGGGGCCATCCGGGAGCGAGTGGTGGCCGGGATTAAGGTTCTGAATAGGGAAAGAGACAAGCTGTACAAGCTCAGAGCGGAGCTGAAGCGCCTGAGAAGGCAGCGTGAGGGCTTGCATAGCCAGAGACGTGGATCCATGGATCCGGAGATCCAACTGGCCAAGGTTCGGGTGGAACACCAGGAGACCATTGTGGCCATGATGGAAGGCAGAGATGGGCCATTTAAAGAAAAGTTTTGTAATGATAAAAGGTTTGCCAGGATGACAAAGATGGAGGTGGAGGAGGAGACCCCCAGTTCTGACCCCCTGCCCCCTCAGGGAGAGGTAAGCAGCCCCATGCCTTCCCAGGACTCAGGAGGCATGCTCAGGGCCATCCAGGTAATGGAGTCTCCTATGCGGGGGGATCAGCTGGCATTTAATGAAGAGGACATAACAGATAATGTGCCTGACAAGTAAAGATTGTCAAGCCCCATATTGTGAATAAAACAATTTTTGTGCCATTCAACACTGTGACTGATACTGACAATGTGCCCAGTGACAATCAGGCTGCTAGTCCTATCTGTAGCAATGCTGTGCCTGCTGATGCTGCAGTGCAGCAAAGCTTGCATTTAAAAAATGACATTCCTGCAGATGAACTACAAGATTCAGCAGAGCCAATTAACCCCCCTTTAGCTGAGTCTAAAGCTGTTTGCCCCAAACCTGCTGAAGACTCTACAGCACAGCTTCAGGAAACAGCTGGTATTGCAGCAGAAACTGTGACTATTCCTGATGGGAATGTGAAGTTTTGTGTGACTGATAAAAATCATCCCAGTACAAGTGTGATGAACAATGGTTCCAGTTCAAGTGTGATGGACAGTCCTACCAACTCCGTTCAAGCAGTGAATAATAATAGTAATGTACAGACTACTGTGACTTCAGTGTGGGGCCTTGGCCCTGATAAACCCACGTTTGCTCAGGTGGTACGCTCTGCTCCTGGTAGCTCTGCCCCCAAGCGGGGTTTCCCCCTGCAGCCTACCACTTTGGGCACCCCGGGATCTGGTCTTGGGTCTCTGGCTTCTGCTGGGGGTCCAAGAAGAAATGTGGTAATTCTGAAATGGGAAGGTGGTGCAATCCCTCCAGCACGGCGTGCGGTGGTGGATTTGATTTTGGAGATGGGTTTTGGGGCAAATGACCTGTATGCTCTAATACATGTAGCTGGGACATGGGATTATACCATTAGTTTCACCAGGCCAGAGGGTCTTGACCTGTTCTGAGAGCGATATGAGGCTCGGTGCAGGTCAAGACCTGAATGGGAAGGTCTGGCCCCAGTTGCGGTTTCGCAAAGGTCAACGGTGAAAAAGATAACCATCATACTCACCAATGAGAGTGTTCCTGCTCGGGGACCTAGAGGTCTGGTTAAGGAACTATGGTGAGGTTTTGACTAAGCCCAGCAAAATACTTGATGAACGTAACATCTGGACTGGGGGTTGGTCGGTTACAGTCAGGTTGGCCAGGGATGGGAATGTTGTCCGTCACCTGCCCTCCTCAGCTTTTATAGGGAGGGATAGGATGACTATTTTTTACCCTGGTCAGCCGAAGCTGTGTCACCGCTGTGGAGAAAAGGGGCATTTGAGTTCCTCCTGTTCAGCCTTGATATGTTCAGTGTGTCGGGGTCAGGGTCATATGGCCAAGGACTGCACCGAGATGATCAGGTGCAACCTGTGCCTGCGCCTTGGCCACCCCTACAGCAGATGTCCTGAAGCCTGGCACAATATGGAGAAGGAGGTAATTGATGACATGTCAAGGCTGGACAGGATGGAGGGTGAGGCCCCTGGTGTACCATCCTCCTCTGCGGTGACTGACTCCCCTGGTCCTGCTCAGGATCCCTCCCCAGTTCCTGTGGCCACCCCTCCTGTGTCTGCAAGTATTCCTTCTGTATCTGTATCTGTCTCCCCCCAGCCTACTGTACCCTCTCCTCATGTGTCAGAACCTTCCAAGTCTGCGCCCCCCGAGTCAGTTCCCCCCCAGGAGTCTACCCCTCCTAAGTCTGACTCAAAGGGAGCACCCCCCCCACCAGGAGTGGTAGTGGGTACTAAAAAGGTCGCTTCTTCCTCTGTAAAGAAGTCTTGTGGAAAGACTTCACAGAAAAAAGTAAGAGATGAGGGCATCTCTGAAGCTGACCTGCAGTACCTGGAGGAGAGAAGGAAGGTTGGGAAGCGGAAGAAGCAGGTAGTGAGGACGGAACAGGCTCCAGTGCCTGTCTCCAACCGTTATAGGTCCTCTAATTGGGATATCTCTTCATCTGGAGCTTCTTCGGAGCGAAGTTCTGATTCCGAAATGGAGTTTGAGGCGGAGCTAAGAAGCAATCCACCCAATAACCCAAATAGCGGTTCCCCCTCCGTTAAAAGTGGTGACAATAAATGTCGCCAGCATTAAGTCAGTAAGAGCTCATTCTATGGCCTTCTTTTTGTTCAGCCAATTAGATTCTGAAATTTTATTTTTGCAAGAGACTAGGCTCACCTCCTTGGCAGATATTCATATGGCCAAGAGAGAGTGGAGGTATGGTCCATCTTACTGGTCTCTTGCGGCCGAGCCTTACGGCGGTGTGGCGGTGTTGTTTAAAACTGGCATGGTAACTGTCCGGAGGGTTATTGAGGTGGAGATTGGGAGATGTATGGTCTTAGACGTCCTTGTGGGAGGGCAGGACCTGCGCCTAATTAATGTTTATGGGCCGCACACAAAGTGGGACAGGAAGTGCCTTTTTACAAGGATCAAGCCATTTCTTTTTACATCCCGGCAAGTGGTCTTTGGAGGTGACTTTAATACAGTAACTAGACCCAGGGACAGGAAGGACTTCAAGGACAGGCTGGGATATGATAGCGTTTTTTTAAATAGTATGGTTAGGGATGCTGGTCTTGTGGATGTGCACATTAATCACCTCCCAGATGACACCGGGTTCACCTTTCATCGAGGTAATAGTCAGAGTAGAATAGATAGGTTTTTTTTTAAGGAGACCTCTGCTTTCTCACCCCCAGTGGTGCAGGCAGTAGAGTTCTCAGATCACTGTATGCTATCTGTTGTCCTGAATGCTTCAGACGCCCCTCAGAGGGGTAAGGGCATCTGGAGATTGAATTCGACTCTACTCAAGGAAGAACATGTTAGACAATCCTTTCAGGAATTCTTTCAGGCACAGGTGACCATCCTGGACTTTTGTAGCAGCAAGGCTGAGTGGTGGGAGCTGACCAAAAAGAGAATCGCTGGATTCTTCAGGGGCCTAGCCAATAGAAAACAGTTTAAGAAATACATGACCTACCAACGTTTACGGAGGAAGCTGGATATTCTTGTCTCGAGAGGAGGAGATCCTGGGGCAATCTCCGAAGTGAAACTCCTTCTCAGGAAGTGTCAATATGACCGGCATGCCTCTTTGGTTCTGGAGAGGGACTATGGGAAGTACCACTCGCCTGACCCTTACCAGAACTGCAAACAAGGTGTAGCTGTTAAAACGGTCATTGGCCTTAAGGACAGTACAGGTTCCTTGACAAAGTCCAGGTCAGGGATTCTGGAGGTCGTGAGGTCCTTTTATGCTGACCTTCTTGGGAGGAAAGAGCTTGACCGTGACAAGATGGAAAGCTTTTTGGACTCTACTCCAGGTCTAAATGATGAAGATGTCCCATTGATGAATTTGACAGAGGAGATCACAGTTGAAGAGGTGATAAGGGCAATTGAACAGCTTGCCATCAAAAAGTCACCTGGACCGGATGGCTTGACGGCTGAGTTTTACAAAGCTTTTAAGTCTATTCTGGCCCCACATTTGGTAGAGGTTTTTAACAGTTGCCTTGCTGATGGGGTACTTCCCCCTTCCATGAGGCACTCAGCTGTGATTCTTCTTTCAAAGGGTAAAGATCCTTCGATGATTGAGAATTGGCGCCCCATCAGCCTTCTTAATGTCGATAGAAAGATACTGGCAAAGATCATTTTCTGGCACCTATCGTCAGTAGCAGAGTCTTTGCTTTCTCGCCATCAGCACTGTTCGGTCCAGGGTAGGTGCACCTTCACAGCAGTTTTAGCTGTCCGGGAGGCCTTGGAGCGGTGCAGGGCTGCAGACTGGGGAAAGTATTTGCTGACATTGGATCAGGCAAAAGCTTTTGATTGTGTTAACCATGAGTACCTGTGGTTGCTCCTTAGTAAGTACGGTCTGCCGGGTGGTTTTGTTGATTGGTTAAAAGTCTTGTATAAGGGGGCAGAAAGCTTTCCTCTTGTTAATGGTTGGGTTGGGCAGTCCTTTGAGGTTGGCTCCGGGGTGCGCCAGGGTTGTCCCCTGAGTCCCCTGCTCTATGTGTTTGCAATCGACCCCTTCATCAGGAGGCTAGAGAGCGGCATGTTGTGTGGGGTGCCAGTGGGGTCCCGGGTGAGCCGCCTTTGAGGGTTGTTGCCTATGCGGACGATGTGTCTGTGATTGTCACTGGGGCGGATGCAGCAGAGGAGGTGGTCTCTCTGACATCACGGTATTCTGAAGCATCAGGCTCCAAGATCAATCAGGAAAAGAGTGAAGTTTTCTGGATGGGAAAGGAAGGTGAGGGGTTTGATCTCCCGGACACCTTTCCAGTGCCCCAGGAAAGAATTAAGATTCTAGGCATTGAATTTGGACCCGGCGATTATGGCCTCAAAAACTGGGAAGGCAGACTGGAAATTGCCAATACTAAGGTGGTCAGCTGGAAGAGATGGAAGTTATCTATGAGAGAGAGGGTTGATCTGATTAAGACTTACCTGATTCCGATCTTCTTGTATGTCAGCTTTGTCTGCATCTTGCCAGTGTCTCTCTATGCTAGGGTCAGTAGTGTGTTCTTCCAGATGTTGTGGGGGAACAGACTGAACCCCATCAAGAGGAATGTCACCTATCTATCCAGGAGGGAGGGTGGCTTAGGTATGGTCAACCCAGTTCTTTTCTTTTCACTGCTTTTTCTCAAGTTTAACATTGGTAATATGCTTGCAGTGGAACCTCCTGGATGGGCAGGCATATTTAGATCTTGGTTTAGGCCTTTTCTACGGCTTTGGGAAGAAGGTGGCCAAGTGAAGAATCTCAGGGGTCATCGTGGTCAGCTACCAGCCTATGTCGCTCCGTGCCTGAAGTTACTACTGCAGTGGCGATTGTCGGCTGAAGATCTCAGATCGGTTCCGAGGAAAGTCCTTATGAGTCGAGTCTTGAGCGAAGTCTTTCATGACCCACTGGCCTTAAGGGATTGCCCAGGCCCAGTTTTGAGGGCACGGTTAAGACTTATTAATTTGGACAGAGTACCTCCTAAATTCAGGGATCTGGCCTGGATGTGCTTCCATGGGAGGCTCTATGTTAGGGGCAATTTGAAATTCCGCAGTGGGATGGATCGTAGCTGTCCTCGGGAGGAGTGTGCAGGTGAGGAGGAGACTATGGACCATTTTCTGCTTCATTGCCCTTTTAACATAGAGGTGTACAGACTGGTGGGACGGGCCCTCGGTGTCCCTTTCCTCTCCAGGCTGGGTTATGCTGAGTGGGTGTATGGAGCATTCAATACTGGTGGGGTTTTTTGTTTAGATACACTTTTTCTAGTTAGCATAGTAGTCCGTTATTTCACTTGGAACACACGGTGTCAGGTCTGCATTCGGCGTAAAATCCTTCCTGTTCAGGTGGTGATGTATGACATTTTGCATGAGGTGGAGAAGATTCGGGTACTTGAGAGAGACAAGCAGAGTCAGGGGGCTTGGTTGAAGGCGTGGAGGGGTTTCAAGCCTCCCTGACTGCCAGGAGTCTCTTTCCCGGGTGTGGCTGTCTGTCTCTTTTCACCCTAGATTATTTTTTGGATTAATTTTTGATAAATGGCTGCGTACATAGGTGATGGGTTGTGCCTCTTAGGCCCTCTCTACTGCTTTATGTAAATAATTTTGGTAGTGGATTATGTATATATTGTATATATTCTGAACATGGATGTGTATTCCTTGGATTTCTGTTGAAGTTTTGTACTATGGTTTTGTTTTTTACTTTTGTATAAAATTGGTTGCTTGATTCTTTTCAATAAAAGATCAATAGTGCCCCACCCATCATTGGAGCGCAGGTGTGTCAGGAGGAAGGTGTCTGGAGCTGCTGCAGGTGATCCGTGTGAGAGGGGAGTGGTGGTGAAATCTCTCCCAGCTCTCCTGGCTCCTTTCTGGGGAAGCCATGGAGGCCAGCAGGGCCTCCCCTGCTGGAAGCTCTCAGCCATCTCCTGGGCCATCAGGTAACATGCCTGCCCCTGTACAAGCCATGGCTGGGGATCTCTCTACCCCTGGTGAGGATGAAGGTTCCGAGGCCATCCGGGAGCGAGTGGTGGCCGGGATTAAAGTCCTGAATAAGGAGAGAGACAAGCTGTACAAGCTCAGAGTGGAGGTGAAGCGCTTGAGAAGGCAGCGTGAGGGCTTGCATAGCCAGAGACGTTGTCCATGGATCCGGAGATCCAACTAGCCAAGGTCCGGGTGGAACACCAGGAAACCATTGTGGCCATGATGGAAGGCAGAGATGGGCCCGTTAAGGAAAAATTCTGTAATGGCAGAAGGTTTGCCAGGATGACAAAAATGGAGGTGGAGGAGGAGACCCCCAGTTCTGACCCCCTGCCCCCTCAGGGAGAGGTAAGCAGCCCCATGCCTTCCCAGGACTCAGGAGGCATGCTCAGGGCCATCCAGGCAATGGAGTCTCCTTTGCGGGAGGATCAGTTGGTGTTTCATGAGGAGGACATTGGTGATAATGTGCCTGACAAGGTAAAGCCTGTCAAGCCTCATGTGGTGCATAAAAGTGTTTTTGTGAACACTGTGACTGATACTGACAATGTGCCCAATGACAATCAGGCTGCTAGTACAGCAAAAAATGTATTTAAAAAATGACATTCCTGCAGAGGAACTACAACATTCAGCAGAGCCAATTAACCCCCCTTTAGCTGAGTCTAAAGCTGTTTGCCCCACAGCTGCTGAGGACTCTACAGCACAGCTTCAGGAGACAGCTGGTATTACATCAGAAACTGTGACTATTCCTGATGGGAATGTGAATGTTTGTGTGACTGATAGCAATCGTCCCAGTACAAGTGTGATGGACAGTCCTACCAACTCTGTTCCAGCAGATAATAATAATAATTGTAATGTACAGACTAATGTGACATCAGTGTGGGGCCTTGGCCCTGATAAGCCTACATTTGCTCAGGTGGTACGCTCTGCTCCTGGTAGCTCCGCCCCCAAGAGGGTTTTCCCCCTGCGACGTACCACCTTGAGAACCCCGGGATCTGGTCTTCGGTCTCTGGATTCTGCTGGGGGTCCGAGACGAAATATAGTGATTCTTAAATGGGAAGGTGGTGCAATCCCTCCAGCACGGCGTGCAGTGCTGGACATGATTTTGGAGATGGGTTTTGGGGCAAACGATCTGTATGCTCTAATACATGTTGCTGGGAGCCGGGAATATACTATTAGTTTCACCAGGCCAGAGGGTCTTGGCCTGTTCTGGGAGAGATATGAGGCTCGGTGCAGGTCAAGACCCGAATGGGAAGGTCTGGCCCCAGTGGCGGTTTCACAAAGGTCTACAGTGAAAAAAATCACAATTATTCTCACTAATGAGAGTGTTCCTGCTCGGGACCTAGAGGTCTGGTTAAAGAACTATGGTGAGGTATTGACTAAGCCCAGCAAAATCCTTGATGAGCGTAACATCTGGACTGGGGGTTGGTCGGTTACAGTCAGGTTGGCCAGGGATGGGAATGTTGTCCGTCACCTGCCCTCCTCAGCTTTTATAGGGAGGGATAGGATGACTATTTTCTACCCTGGTCAGCCGAAGCTGTGTCACCGCTGTGGAGAAAAGGGGCATTTGAGCTCTTCCTGTTCAGCCTTGATATGTTCAGTGTGTCGGGGTCATATGGCTAAGGAGTGCACCGAGATGATCAGGTGCAACCTGTGCCTGCGCCTTGGTCACCCCTACAGCAGATGTCCTGAAGCCTGGCACAATATGGAGAAGGAGGTAATTGATGACATGTCAAGGCTGGACAGGATGGAGGGTGAGGCCCCTGGTGTACCATCCTCCTCTTCGGTGACCGACTCCCCTGGTCCTGCTCAGGATCCCTCCCCAGTTCCT
This sequence comes from Lithobates septentrionalis, assembly GCA_037952835.1. Lineage (NCBI taxonomy): Eukaryota > Metazoa > Chordata > Amphibia > Anura > Ranidae > Lithobates > Lithobates septentrionalis. The sequence goes on from JBBDGP010004918.1 coordinate 39,372, forward strand.
GTGGCCACCCCTCCTGTGTCTGTAAGTATTCCTTCTGTATCTGTCTCTGTGTCCCCCCAGCCTACTGTATCCCCTCCTCTTGTGTCAGAACCTTCCAAGTCTGTGCCCCCCGAGTCAGTTACCCCCCAGGAGTCTACCCCTCCTAAGTCTGATTCAAAGGGAGCACCCCCCCCCCACCAGGAGTGGTAGCATGTATTAAAAAGGTCGCTTCTTCCTCTGTAAAGAAGTCTTGTGGAAAGACTTCACAGAAAAAAGTAAGAGATGACGGCATCTCTGAAGCTGACCTGCAGTACCTGGAGGAGAGAAGGAAGGTTGGGAAGCGGAAGAAGCAGGTGGTGAGGACGGAACGGGCTCCAGTGCCTGTCTCCAACCGTTATAGGTCCTCTAATTGGGATATCTCCTCATCTGGAGCTTCTTCGGAGCGAAGTTCTGATTCTGAGATGGAGTTTGAGGCGGCCTCGAGAAAGAGAGAGGCTTCTGGTGATGAGCAGCAGAGGGGAGCTAAGAAGCAATCCACCCAATAACCCAAATGGCGGTTCCCCCTCCGTTAAAAGTGGTGACAATAAATGTCGCCAGCATTAAGTCAGTAAGAGCTCGTTCTATGGCCTTCTTTTTGTTCAGCCAATTAGATGCTGAAATTTTATTTTTGCAAGAGACTAGGCTCACCTCCTTGGCAGATATTCATATGGCCAAGAGAGAGTGGAGGTATGGTCCATCTTACTGGTCTCTTGCGGCCGAGCCTTACGGCGGTGTGGCGGTGTTGTTTAAAACCGGCATGGTAACTATCCGGCGGGTTATTGAGGTGGAGATTGGGAGATGTATGGTCTTAGACGTCCTTGTGGGAGGGCAGGACCTGCGCCTAATTAATGTTTATGGGCCACACACAAAGTGGGACAGGAAATGCCTTTTTACAAGGATCAAGCCATTTCTTTTTACATCCCGGCAAGTGGTCTTTGGAGGTGACTTTAATACAGTAACTAGGCCCAAGGACAGGAAGGACTTCAAGGACAGGCTGGGATATGATAGCGTCTTTTTAAATAGTATGGTTAGGGATGCTGGTCTTGTGGATGTGCACATTAAGCACCTCCCGGATGACACTGGGTTCACCTTTCATCGAGGTAATAGTCAGAGTAGAATAGATAGGTTTTTTTTTAAGGAGACCTCTGCTTTCTCACCCCCAGTGGTGCAGGCAGTAGAGTTCTCTGATCACTGTATGCTATCTGTGGTCCTGAATGCTTCAGACGCCCCTCAGAGGGGTAAGGGCATCTGGAGATTGAATTCGACTCTACTCAAGGAAGAACATGTTAGACAATCCTTTGAGGAATTCTTTCAGGCACAGGTGACCATCCTGGACTTTTGTAGCAGCAAGGCTGAGTGGTGGGAGCTGACCAAAAAGAGGATCGCTGGATTCTTCAGGGGCCTAGCCAATAGAAAACAGTTTAATAAATACATGACCTACCAACGTTTACGGAGGAAGCTAGATATTCTTGTCTCGAGAGGAGGAGATCCTGGGGCAATCTCCGAAGTGAAACTCCTTCTCAGGAAGTGTCAATATGACCGGCATGCCTCTTTGGTTCTGGAGAGGGACTATGGGAAGTACCACTCGCCTGACCCTTACCAGAACTGCAAACAAGGTGTAGCTGTTAAAACGGTCGTTGGCCTTAAGGACAGTACAGGTTCCTTGACAAAGTCCAGGTCAGGGATACTGGAGGTCGTGAGGTCCTTTTATGCTGACCTTCTTGGGAGGAAAGAGCTTGACCGTGACAAGATGGAAAGCTTTTTGGACTCTATTCCAGGTCTAAATGATGAAGATGTCCCATTGATGAATTTGACAGAGGAGATCACAGTTGAAGAGGTGATAAGGGCAATTGAACAGCTTGCCATCAAAAAGTCACCTGGACCGGATGGCTTGACGGCTGAGTTTTACAAAGCTTTTAAGCCTATTCTGGCCCCACATTTGGTAGAGGTTTTTAACAGTTGCCTTGCTGAGGGGGTACTTCCCCCTTCCATGAGGCACTCGGCTGTGATTCTTCTTTCAAAGGGTAAAGATCCTTCGATGATTGAGAATTGGCACCCCATCAGCCTTCTTAATGTCGATAGAAAGATACTGGCAAAGATCATTTTCTGGCGCCTATCGTCAGTAGCAGAGTCTTTGCTTTCTCGCCATCAGCACTGTTCGGTCCAGGGTAGGTGCACCTTCACAGCAGTTTTAGCTGTCCGGGAGGCCTTGGAGCGGTGCAGGGCTGCAGGCTGGGGAAAGTATTTGCTGACATTGGATCAGGCAAAGGCTTTTGATCGTGTTAACCATGAGTACCTGTGGTTGCTCCTTAGTAAGTACGGTCTGCCGGGTGGTTTTGTCGATTGGTTAAAAGTCTTGTATAAGGGGGCAGAGAGCTTTCCTCTTGTTAATGGTTGGGTTGGGCAGTCCGTTGAGGTTGGCTCCGGGGTGCACCAGGGTTGTCCCCTGAGTCCCCTGCTCTATGTGTTTGCAATTGACCCCTTCATCAGGAGGCTAGAGAGCGGCATGTTGTGTGGGGTGCCAGTGGGGCTCCCGGGTGAGCCGCCTTTGAGGGTTGTTGCCTATGCGGACGATGTGTCGGTGATTGTCACTGGGGCGGATGAAGCAGAGGAGGTGGTCTCTCTGACATAACGGTATTCTGAAGCATCAGGCTCCAAGATCAATGAGGAAAAGAGTGAAGTTTTCCTGGATGGGAAAGGAAGGTGAGGGGTTTGATCTCCCGGACACCTTTCCAGTGCCCCAGGAAAGAATTAAGATTTTAGGTATTGAATTTGGACCCGGCGATTATGGCCTCAAAAACTGGGAAGGCAGACTGGAAATTGCCAATACTAAGGTGGTCAGCTGGAAGAGATGGAAGTTATCTATGAGGGAAAGGGTTGATCTGATTAAGACTTACCTGATTCCGATCTTCTTGTATGTCAGCTTTGTCTGCATCTTGCCAGTGTCTCTCTATGCTAGGGTCAGTAGTGTGTTCTTCCAGATGTTGTGGGGGAACAGACTGAACCCCATCAAGAGGAATGTCACCTATCTATCCAGGAGGGAGGGTGGCTTAGGTATGGTCAACCCAGTTCTTTTCTTTTCACTGCTTTTTCTCAAGTTTAATATTGGTAATATGCTTGCAGTGGAACCTCCTGAATGGGCAGGCATATTTAGATCTTGGTTTAGGCCTTTTCTTCGACTTTGGGAAGAAGGTGGCCAAGTGAAGAATCTCAGGGGTCATCGTGGTCAGCTACCAGCCTATGTTGCTCCGTGCTTGAAGTTACTACGGCAGTGGCGATTGTCGGCTGAAGATCTCAGATCGGTTCCGAGGAAAGTCCTTATGAGTCGAGTCTTGAGCGAAGTCTTTCATGACCCACTGGCCTTAAGGGATTGCCCAGGCCCAGTTTTGAGGGCAGGGTTAAGACTTATTAATTTGGACAGAGTACCTCCTAAATTCAGGGATCTGGCCTGGATGTGCTTCCATGGGAGACCCTATGTTCGGGCCAATTTGAAATTCCGCAGTGGGGTGGATCGTAGCTGTCCTCGGGAGGAGTGTGCAGGTGAGGAGGAGACTATGGACCATTTTCTGCTTCATTGCCCTTTTAACATAGAGGTGTACAAACAGGTGGGGCGGGCCCTCGGTGTCCCTTTCCTCTCCAGGCTGGGTTATGCTGAGTGGGTGTACGGAGCATTCAATACTGGTGGTGTTTTTTGTTTGGGTACACTTTTTCTAGTTAGCCTAGTAGTCCGTTATTTCACTTGGAACGCACGGTGTCAGGTCTGCATTCGGCGTAAAATCCTTCCTGTCGAGGTGGTGGTGTATGACATTTTGCATGAGGTGGAGAAGATTCGGGTACTTGAGAGAGACAAGCGGAGTCAGGGGGCTTGGTTGAAGGCGTGGAGGGGTTTCAAGCCTCCCTGACTGCCAGGAGTCTCTTTCCCGGGTGTGGCTGTCTGTCTCTTATCACCTTAGATTATTATTTTTTGGTTTAATTTTTGATAAATGGCTGCGTACATAGGTGATGGGTTGTGCCTCTTAGGCCCTCTCTGCTGCTTCATGTAAATAGTTTTGGTAACGGATTATGTATATATTGTATATATTCTGAACATGGATGTGTATTCCTTGGATTTCTGTTGAAGTTTTGTACTATGGTTTTGTTTTTTACTTTTGTATAAAATTGGTTGCTTGATTCTTTTTAATAAAAGATCAATAGTGCCCCACCCATCATTGGAGCACAGGTGTGTCAGGAGGAAGGTGTCTCTGAAGCTCCTCCAGTGGAAAGAATAGTGATTGAATTCGACTCTACTCAAGGAAGAACATGTTTGAAAATCCTTTGAGGAATTCTTTCAGGCACAGGTGACCATTCTGGACTTTTGAAGCAGCAAGGCTGAGAGGTGGGAGCTGACCAAAAAGAGGATCGCTGGTTTCTTCAGGGGCCTAGCCAATAGAATACAGTTTTATAAATACATGATCTACCAACGTTTAGGGAGGAAGCTGGAAATTCTTGTCTCGAAGGGAGGAGATCCTGGGGCAATCTCCATAGTTAAACTCCTTCTCTGGAAGTGTTAATATGACCGGCATGCCTCTTTGGTTCTGGAGACTCTGAGAAGTACCACTCGCCTGACCCTTACCAGAACTGCAAACAAGGTGTAGCTGTTAAAATGATCGTTGGCCTTAAGGACGGTACAGGTTCCTTGACAAAGTCCAGGTCAGGGATCCTGGAGGTCATGAGATCCTTTTATGCTGACCTTCTTGGGAGGAAAGAGCTTGACCGTGACAAGATGGAAAGCTTTTTGGACTCTACTCCAGGTCTAAATGGTGGCGATGTTCCATTAATGAATTTGACAGAGGAGATCACAGTTGAAGAGGTGATGAGGGCAACTGAACAGCTTGCCATCAAAAAGTCACCTGGACCGGATGACTTGACGGCTGAATTTTACAAAGCCTTTAAGTCTCTTTTGGCCCCACATTTGGTAGAGGTTTTTACCAGTTGCCTTGCTGCGGGGGTGCTTTCCCCTTCCATGAGGCACTCAGCTGTGGTTCTTCTTTCAAAAGGTAAAGATCCTTCGATAATTGAGAATTGGCACCTCATCAGCATTCTCAATGTTGATAGAAAGGTGCTGGCAAAGATATTTTCTGTAGCAGAGTCGGTAGGAGGAATAGCGCCCAATCATTGGTATCAGTGGGAGGAATAGCGCCCCACCCATCATTGGAGCACAGGTGTGTCAGGAGGAAGGTGTCTCTCTGGAGCTCCTCCAGGTGATCTGTGTGAGAGGGGAGTGGTGGTGAAATCTCTCCCAGCTCTCCTGCCTCCTTTCTGGGGAAGCCATGGAGGCCAGCGGGGCCTCTCCTGCTGGAAGCTCTCAGCCATCTCCTGGGCCATCAGGTAACATACCTGCCCCTGTACAATCCAGGGCTGGGGATCTCTCTACCCCTGGTGAAGATGAAGGTTCCGGGGCCATCCGGGAGCGAGTGGTGGCCGGGATTAAAGTCCTGAATAGGGAAAGAGACAAGCTGTACAAGCTCAGAGCGGAGCTAAAGCACCTGAGAAGGCAGCGTGAGGGCTTGCATAGCCAGAGACGTGGGTCCATGGATCCGGAGATCCAACTGGCCAAGGTCCGGGTGGAACACCAGGAGACCATTGTGGCCATGATGGAAGGCAGAGATGGGCCATTTAAAGAAAAATTTTGCAATGATAAAAGGTTTGCAAGGATGACAAAGATGGAGGTGGAGGAGGAGACCCCCAGTTCTGACCCCCTGCCCCCTCAGGGAGAGGTAAGCAGCCCGATGCCTTCCCAGGACTCAGGAGGCATGCTCAGGGCCATCCAGGTAATGGAATCTCCTATGCAGGGGGATCAGCTGGCATTTAATGATGAGGACATAACTGATAATGTGCCTGACAAGGTAAAGCCTGTCAAGTCCCATATTGTGGATAAAACAATTTTTGTGCCATTCAACACTGTGACTGATACAGACAATGTGCCCAGTGACAATCAGGCTGCTAATCCCATGTGTAGCAATGCTGTACCTGCTGATGCTGCAGTACAGGAAAGTTTTCATTTAAAAAATGACATTCCTGCAGGGGAACTACAAGATTCAGCAGAGCCTGTTAACCCCCCTTTAGATGAGTCTAAAGCTGTTTGCCCCACAGTTGCTGAGGACTCTACAGCACAGCTTCAGGAGACAGCTGGTATTGCAGTAGAAACTGTGATTATTCCTGATGGGAATGTGAATGTTTGTGTGACTGATAAAAATCATCCCAGTACAAGTGTGATGAACAATGGCCCCAGTACAAGTGTGATGAACAATGGCCCCAGTACAAGTGTGATGAACAATGGCCCCAGTACAAGTGTGATGGACAGTCCTACCAACTCTGTTCAAGCAGTGAATAATAATAGTAATGTACAGACTACTGTAACTTCAGTGTGGGGCCTTGGCCCTGATAAACCTACATTTGCTCAGGTGGTACGCTCTGCTCCTGGTAGCTCCGCCCCCAAGCGGGTTTTCCCCCTGCAGCCTACCACTTTGGGCACCCCGGGATCTGGTCTTGGGTCTCTGGCTTCTGCTGGGGGTCCGAGAAGAAATGTGGTAATTCTCAAATGGGAAGGTGGTGCAATCCCTCCAGCACGGCGTGCAGTGGTGGATTTGATTTTAGAGATGGGTTTTGGGGCAAATGACCTGTATGCTCTAATACATGTTGCTGGGACACGGGATTATACCATTAGTTTCACCAGGCCAGAGGGTCTTGACCTGTTCTGGGAGCGATATGAGGCTCGGTTCAGGTCAAGACCTGAATGGGAAGGTCTGACCCCAGTTGCGGTTTTGCAAAGGTCAACGGTGAAAAAGATAACCATCATACTCGCCAATGAGAGTGTTCCTGCTCGGGACCTAGAGGTCTGGTTAAGGAACTATGGTGAAGTTTTGACTAAGCCCAGCAAAATCCTTGATGAGCGTAACATCTGGACTGGGGGTTGGCCAGTAACAGTCAGGTTGGCCATGGATGGGAATGTTGTCCGTCACCTGCCCTCCTCAGCTTTTATAGGGAGGGATAGGATGACTATTTTCTACCCTGGTCAGCCGAAGCTGTGTCACCGCTGTGGAGAAAAGGGGCATTTGAGCTCTTCCTGTTCAGCCTTGATATGTTCAGTGTGTCAGGGTCAGGGTCATATGGCTAAGGACTGCACCGAGATGATCAGGTGCAACCTGTGCCTGCGCCTTGGCCACCCCTACAGCAGGTGTCCTGAAGTCTGGCACAATATGGAGAAGGAGGTAATTGATGACATGTCAAGGCTGGACAGGATGGAGGGTGAGGCCCCTGGTGTACCATCCTCCTCTGCGGTGACCAACTCCCCTGGTCCTGCTCAGGATCCCTTCCCCAGTTCCTGTGGCCACCCCTCCTGTGTCTGTAAGTATTCCTTCTGTATCTGTCTCTGTGTCCCACCAGCCTACTGTACCCTCTCCTCATGTGTCAGAACCTCCCAAGTCTGTGCCCCCCGAGTCAGTTACCCCCCAGGATTCTACCCCTCCTAAGTCTGATTCAAAGGGAGCACCCCCCCCCCCCCCACCAGGAGTGGTAGTGGGTACTAAAAAGGTTGCTTCTTCCTCTGTAAAGAAGTCTTGTGGAAAGACTTCACAGAAAAAAACAAGAGATGAGGGCATCTCTGAAGCTGACCTGCAGTATCTGGAGGAGAGAAGGAATGTTGGGAAGCGGAAGAAGCAGGTGGTGAGGACAGAAAAGGCTCCAGTGCCTGTCTCCAACCATTATAGGTCCTCTAATTGGGATATCTCTTCATCTGGAGCTTCTTCGGAGCGAAGTTCTGATTCCGAAATGGAGTTTGAGGCGGCCTCAAGAAAGAGGCTTCTGGTGATGAGCAGCAGAGGGGAGCTAAGAAGCAATCCACCCAATAACCCAAATGGCGGTTCCCCCTCCGTTAAAAGTGGTGACAATAAATGTCGCCAGCATTAAGTCAGTAAGAGCTCGTTCTATGGCCTTCTTTTTGTTCAGCCAATTAGATGCTGAAATTTTATTTTTGCAAGAGACTAGGCTCACCTCCTTGGCAGATATTCATATGGCCAAGAGAGAGTGGAGGTATGGTCCATCTTACTGGTCTCTTGCGGCCGAGCCTTACGGCGGTGTGGCGGTGTTGTTTAAAACTGGCATGGTAACTGTCCGGCGGGTTATTGAGGTGGAGATTGGGAGATGTATGGTCTTAGACGTCCTTGTGGGAGGGCAGGACCTGCGCCTAATTAATGTTTATGGGCCGCACACAAAGTGGGACAGGAAGTGCCTTTTTACAAGGATCAAGCCATTTCTTTTTACATCCCGGCAAGTGGTCTTTGGAGGTGACTTTAATACCGTAACTAGGCCCAAGGACAGGAAGGACTTCAAGGACAGGCTGGGATATGATAGCGTTTTTTTAAATAGTATGGTTAGGGATGCTGGTCTTGTGGATGTGCACATTAAGCACCTCCCAGATGACACCGGGTTCACCTTTCATCGAGGTAATAGTCAGAGTAGAATAGATTAGTTTTTTTAAGGAGACCTCTGCTTTCTCGTCCCCAGTGGTGCAGGCAGTAGAGTTCTCTGATCAATGTATGCAATCTGTGGTCCTGAATGCTTCAGACGCCCCTCAGAGGGGTAAGGGCATCTGGAGATTGAATTCGACTCTACTCAAGGAAGAACATGTTAGACAATCCTTTGAGGAATTCTTTCAGGCACAGGTGACCATCCTGGACTTTTGTAGCAGCAAGGCTGAGTGGTGGGAGCTGACCAAAAAGAGGATCGCTGGATTCTTCAGGGGCCTAGCCAATAGAAAACAGTTTAATAAATACATGACCTACCAACGTTTACGGAGGAAGCTGGATATTCTTCTCGAGAGGAGGAGATCCTGGGGCAATCTCCGAAGTGAAACTCCTTCTCAGGAAGTGTCAATATGACCGGCATGCCTCTTTGGTTCTAGAGAGGGACTATGGGAAGTACCACTCGCCTGACCCTTACCAGAACTGCAAACAAGGTGTAGCTGTTAAAACGGTCGTTGGCCTTAAGGACAGTACAGGTTCCTTGACAAAGTCCAGGTCAGGGATTCTGGAGGTCATGAGGTCCTTTTATGCTGACCTTCTTGGGAGGAAAGAGCTTGACCGTGACAATATGGAAAGCTTTTTGGACTCTACTCCAGGTCTAAATGATGAAGATGTCCCATTGATGAATTTGACAGAGGAGATCACAGTTGAAGAGGTGATGAGGGCAATTGAACAGCTTGCCATCAAAAAGTCACCTGGACCGGATGGCTTGACGGCTGAGTTTTACAAAGCTTTTAAGTCTATTCTGGCCCCACATTTGGTAGAGGTTTTTAACAGTTGCCTTGCTGAGGGGGTACTTCCCCCTACCATGAGGCACTCAGCTGTGATTCTTCTTTCAAAGGGTAAAGATCCTTCGATGGTTGAGAATTGGCGCCCCATCAGCCTTCTTAATGTCGATAGAAAGATACTGGCAAAGATCATTTTCTAGCGCCTATCGTCAGTAGCAGAGTCTTTGCTTTCTCGTCATCAGCACTGTTCGATCCAGGGTAGGTGCACCTTCACAGCAGTTTTAGCTGTCCGGGAGGCCTTGGAGCGGTGCAGGGCTGCAAGCGTGGGAAAGTATTTGCTGACATTGGATCAGGCAAAGGCTTTTGATCGTGTTAACCATGAGTACCTGTGGTTGCTCCTTAGTAAGTACGGTCTGCCGGGTGGTTTTGTCGATTGGTTAAAAGTCTTGTATAAGGGGGCAGAGAGCTTTCCTCTTGTTAATGGTTGGGTTGGGCAGTCCGTTGAGGTTGGCTCCGGGGTGCACCAGGGTTGTCCCCTGAGTCCCCTGCTCTATGTGTTTGCAATTGACCCCTTCATCAGGAGGCTAGAGAGCGGCATGTTGTGTGGGGTGCCAGTGGGGCTCCCGGGTGAGCCGCCTTTGAGGGTTGTTGCCTATGCGGACGATGTGTCGGTGATTGTCACTGGGGCGGATGAAGCAGAGGAGGTGGTCTCTCTGACATCACGGTATTCTAAAGCATCAGGCTCCAAGATCAATCAGGAAAAGAGTGAAGTTTTCTGGATGGGAAAGGAAGGTGAGGGGTTTGATCTCCCGGACACCTTTCTAGTGGCCCAGGAAAGAATTAAGATTTTAGGCATTGAATTTGGACCTGGCGATTATGGCCTCAAAAACTGGGAAGGCAGACTGGAAATTGCCAATACTAAGGTGGTCAGCTGGAAGAGATGGAAGTTATCTATGAGGGAAAGGGTTGATCTGATTAAGACTTACCTGATTCCGATCTTCTTGTATGTCAGCTTTGTCTGCATCTTGCCAGTGTCTCTCTATGCTAGGGTCAGTAGTGTGTTCTTCCAGATGTTGTGGGGGAACAGACTGAACCCCATCAAGAGGAATGTCACCTATCTATCCAGGAGGGAGGGTGGCTTAGGTATGGTCAACCCAGTTCTTTTCTTTTCACTGCTTTTTCTCAAGTTTAATATTGGTAATATGCTTGCAGTGGAACCTCCTGGATGGGCAGGCATATTTAGATCTTGGTTTAGGCCTTTTCTACGACTTTGGGAAGAAGGTGGCCAAGTGAAGAATCTCAGGGGTCATCGTGGTCAGCTACCAGCCTATGTCGCTCCGTGCCTGAAGTTACTACGGCAGTGGCGATTGTCGGCTGAAGATCTCAGATCGGTTCCGAGGAAAGTCCTTATGAGTCGAGTCTTGAGCGAAGTCTTTCATGACCCACTGGCCTTAAGGGATTGCCCAGGCCCAGTTTTGAGGGCAGGGTTAAGACTTATTAATTTGGACAGAGTACCCCCTAAATTCAGGGATCTGGCCTGGTTGTGCTTCCATGGGAGACTCTATGTTAGGGGCAATTTGAAATTCCGCAGTGGGGTGGATCGTAGCTGTCCTCGGGAGGAGTGTGCAGGTGAGGAGGAGACTATGGACCATTTTCTGCTTCATTGCCCTTTTAACATAGAGGTGTACAAACAGGTGGGACGGGCCCTCGGTGTCCCTTTCCTCTCCAGGCTGGGTTATGCTGAGTGGGTGTATGGAGCATTCAATACTGGTGGGGTTTTTTGTTTAGATACACTTTTTCTAGTTAGCCTAGTAGTCCGTTATTTCACTTGGAACGCACGGTGTCAGGTCTGCATTCGGCGTAAAATCCTTCCTGTTCAGGTGGTGGTGTATGACATTTTGCATGAGGTGGAGAAGATTCGGGTACTTGAGAGAGACAAGCGGAGTCAGGGGGCTTGGTTGAAGGCGTGGAGGGGTTTCAAGCCCCCCTGACTGCCAGGAGTCTCTTTCCCGGGTGTGGCTGTCTGTCTCTTATCACCCTAGATTATTTTTTTTTTGGATTAATTTTTGATAAATGGCTGCGTACATAGGTGATGGGTTGTGCCTCTTAGGCCCTCTCTGCTGCTTTATGTAAATAATTTTGGTAGTGGATTATGTATATATTGTATATATTCTGAACATGGATGTGTATTCCTTGGATTTCTGTTGAAGTTTTGTACTATGGTTTTGTTTTTTACTTTTGTATAAAATTGGTTGCTTGATTCTTTTAATAAAAGATCAATAGTGTCCCATCATTGGTGTCAGTGGGAGGAATAGTGTCCCACCCATCATTGGAGCACAGGTGTGTCAGGAGGAAGCTGTCTCTCTGGAGCTGCTCTGGGTGATCCATGTGAGAGGAGAGTGGTGAGGAAATCTATCCCAGCTCTCCTGGCTCCTTTCTGGGGAGGCCATGGAGGCCAGCAGGGCCTCTCCTGCTGGAAGCTCCCAGCCATCTCCTGGGCCATCAGGTAACATGCCTGCCCCTGCACAAGCCATGGCCGGGGATCTCTCTACCCCTGGTGAAGATGAAGGCTCAGAGGCCATCCGGGAGCGAGTGGTGGCCAGGATTAAGGTCCTGAATAGAGAAAGAGACAAGCTGTACAAGCTCAGGGCTGAGGTGAAGCGCTTGAGAAGGCAGCGTGAGGGCTTGCATAGCCAGAGACGTGGATCCATGGATCCGGAGATCCAACTGGCCAAGGTCCGGGTTGAACACCAGGAGACCATTGTGGCCATGATGGAAGGCAGAGATGGGCTCTTCAAAGAGAAATTTTGCAATGACCGAAGGTTTGCCAGGATGACAAAGATGGAGGTGGAGGAGGAGACCCCCAGTTCAGACCCCCTGCCCCCTCAGGGAGAGGTAAGCAGCCCCATGCCTTCCCAGGACTCAGGAGGCATGCTCAGGGTAATCCAGGCAATGGAGTCTCCTTTGCGGGGTGATCAGCTGGTGTTCCATGAGGAGGACATAACAGATAATGTACCTGACAAGGTAAAGCCCGTCAAGCCCCATGTGGTGCATAAAACAGTTTTTGTGACTGATACTGACAATGTGCCCAGTGACAATCAGGCTGCTAGTCCTATGTGTAGCAATGCTGTGCCTGCTGATGCTGCAGTGCAGCAAAGTTTGCGTTTAAAAAATGACATTCCTGCAGATGAACTACAAGATTCAGCAGAGCCCATTAACCCCCCTTTAGCTGTGTCTAAAGCTGTTTGCCCCAAACCTGCTGAAGACTCTACAGCACAGCTTCAGGAGACAGCTGGTATTGCAGCAGAAACTGTGACTATTCCTGATGAGATTGTGGATGTTTGTGTGACTGATAAAAATCATCTCAGTACAAGTGTGATGAACAATGGTCCCAGTACAAGTGTGATGGACAGTCCTACCAACTCCGTTCAAGCAGTGAATAATAATAGTAATGTACAGACTGCTGCAACTTCAGTGTGGGGGCTTGGCCCTGATAAACCCACGTTTGCTCAGGTGGTACGCTCTGCTCCTGGTAGCTCCGCCCCCAAGCAGTGGTTTCCCCCTGCAGCCTACCACTTTGGGCACCCCGGGATCTGGTCTTGGGTCTCTGGCTTCTGCTGGGGGTCCGAGAAGAAATGTGGTAATTCTCAAATGGGAAGGTGGTGCAATCCCTCCAGCACGGCGTGCAGTGGTGGATTTGATTCTGGAGATGGGTTTTGGGGCAAACGATCTGTATGCTCTAATACATGTAGCTGGGACACGGGATTATACCATTAGTTTCACCAGGCCAGAGGGTCTTGACCTGTTCTGGGAGCGATATGAGGCTCGGTGCAGGTCAAGACCTGAATGGGAAGGTCTGGCCCCAGTTGCGGTTTCGCAAAGGTCAACGGTGAAAAAGATCACCATCATACTCACCAATGAGAGTGTTCCTGCTCGGGACCTAGAAGTTTGGTTAAGGAACTATGGTGAGGTTTTGACTAAGCCCAGCAAAATACTTGATGAACGTAACATCTGGACTGGGGGTTGGTCAGTAACAGTGAGGTTGGCCAGGGATGGGAATGTTGTCCGTCACCTGCCCTCCTCAGCTTTTATAGGGAGGGATAGGATGACTATTTTTTACCCTGGTCAGCCGAAGCTGTGTCACCGCTGTGGAGAAAAGGGGCATTTGAGTTCCTCCTGTTCAGCCTTGATATGTTCAGTGTGTCGGGGTCAGGGTCATATGGCTAAGGACTGCACTGAGATGATCAGGTGCAACCTGTGCCTGCGCCTTGGCCACCCCTACAGCAGATGTCCTGAAGCCTGGCACAATATGGAGAAGGAGGTAATAGATGACATGTCAAGGCTGGACAGGATGGAGGGTGAGGCCCCTGGTGTACCATCCTCCTCTGCGGTGACTGACTCCCCTGGTCCTGCTCAGGATCCCTCTCCAGTTCCTGTGACCACCCCTCCTGTGTCTGTAAGTATTCCTTCTGTATCTGTCTCTGTGTCCCACCAGCCTACTGTATCCCCTCCTCTTGTGTCAGAACCTTCCAAGTCTGTGCCCCCCGAGTCAGTTACCCCCCAGGAGTCTACCCCTCCTAAGTCTGATTCAAAGGGAGCACCCTCCCCACCAGGAGTGGTAGTGGGTACTAAAAAGGTTGCTTCTTCCTCTGTAAAGAAGTCTTCTGTAAAGACTTCACAGGAAAAAGTAAGAGATGAGGGCATCTCTGAAGCTGACCTGCAGTACCTGGAGGAGAGAAGGAAGGTTGGGAAGCGGAAGAAGCAGGTGGTGAGGACGGAACAGGCTCCAGTGCCTGTCTCCAACCGTTATAGGTCCTCTAATTGGGATATTTCTTCATCTGGAGCTTCTTCGGAGCGAAGTTCTGATTCCGAAATGGAGTTTGAGGCGGCCTCAAGAAAGAGAGAGGCATCTGGTGATGAGCAGCAGAGGGGAGCTAAGAAGCAATCCACCCAATAACCCAAATGGCGGTTCCCCCTCCGTTAAAAGTGGTGACAATAAATGTCGCCAGCATTAAGTCAGTAAGAGCTCGTTCTATGGCCTTCTTTTTGTTCAGCCAATTAGATGCTGAAATTTTATTTTTGCAAGAGACTAGGCTCACCTCCTTGGCAGATATTCATATGGCCAAGAGAGAGTGGAGGTATGGTCCATCTTACTGGTCTCTTGCGGCCGAGCCTTACGTCGGTGTGGCGGTGTTGTTTAAAACCGGCATGGTAACTGTCCGGCGGGTTATTGTGGTGGAGATTGGGAGATGTATGGTCTTAGACGTCCTTGTGGGAGGGCAGGACCTGCGCCTAATTAATGTTTATGGGCCGCACACAAAGTGGGACAGGAAATGCCTTTTTACAAGGATCAAGCCATTTCTTTTTACATCCCGGCAAGTGGTCTTTGGAGGTGACTTTAATACAGTAACTAGGCCCAAGGACAGGAAGGACTTCAAGGACAGGCTGGGATATGATAGCGTTTTTTTAAATAGTATGGTTAGGGATGCTGGTCTTGTGGATGTGCACATTAAGCACCTCCCGGATGACACTGGGTTCACCTTTCATCGAGGTAATAGTCAGAGTAGAATAGATAGGTTTTTTTTTGAAGGAGACCTCTGCTTTCTCACCCCCAGTGGTGCAGGCAGTAGAGTTCTCTGATCACTGTATGCTATCTGTGGTCCTGAATGCTTCAGACGCCCCTCAGAGGGGTAAGGGCATCTGGAGATTGAATTCGACTCTACTCAAGGAAGAACATGTTAGACAATCCTTTGAGGAATTCTTTCAGGCACAGGTGACCATCCTGGACTTTTGTAGCAGCAAGGCTGAGTGGTGGGAGCTGACCAAAAAGAGGATCGCTGGATTCTTCAGGGGCCTAGCCAATAGAAAGCAGTTTAATAAATACATGACCTACCAACGTTTACAGAGGAAGCTGGATATTCTTGTCTCGAGAGGAGGAGATCCTGGGGCAATCTCCGAAGTGAAACTCCTTCTCAGGAAGTGTCAATATGACCGGCATGCCTCTTTGGTTCTGGAGAGGGACTATGGGAAGTACCACTCGCCTGACCCTTACCAGAACTGCAAACCAGGTGTAGCAGTTAAAACGGTCGTTGGCCTTAAGGACAGTACAGGTTCCTTGACAAAGTCCAGGTCAGGGATTCTGGAGGTCGTGAGGTCCTTTTATGCTGACCTTCTTGGGAGGAAAGAGCTTGACCGTGACAAGATGGAAAGCTTTTTGGACTCTATTCCAGGTCTAAATGATGAAGATATCCCATTAATGAATTTGACAGAGGAGATCACAGTTGAAGAGGTGATAAGGGCAATTGAACAGCTTGCCATCAAAAAGTCACCTGGACCGGATGGCTTGACGGCTGAGTTTTACAAAGCTTTTAAGTCTATTCTGGCCCCACATTTGGTAGAGGTTTTTAACAGTTGCCTTGCTGAGGGGGTACTTCCCCCTTCCATGAGGCACTCAGCTGTGATTCTTCTTTCAAAGGGTAAAGATCCTTCGATGATTGAGAATTGGCGCCCCATCAGCCTTCTTAATGTCGATAGAAAGATACTGGCAAAGATATTTTTCTGGCGCCTATCGTCAGTAGCAGAGTCTTTGCTTTCTCGCCATCAGCACTGTTCGGTCCAGGGTAGGTGCACCTTCACAGCAGTTTTAGCTGTCCGGGAGGCCTTGGAGCGGTGCAGGGCTGCAGGCTGGGGAAAGTATTTGCTGACATTGGATCAGGCAAAAGCTTTTGATCGTGTTAACCATGAGTACCTGTGGTTGCTCCTTAGTAAGTACGGTCTGCCGGGTGGTTTTGTCGATTGGTTAAAAGTCTTGTATAAGGGGGCAGAAAGCTTTCCTCTTGTTAATGGTTGGGTTGGGCAGTCCTTTGGGGTTGGATCCGGGGTGCGCCAGGGTTGTCCCCTGAGTCCCCTGCTCTATGTGTTTGCAATCGACCCCTTCATCAGGAGGCTAGAGAGCGGCATGTTGTGTGGGGTGCCAGTGGGGCTCCCGGGTGAGCCGCCTTTGAGGGTTGTTGCCTATGTGGACGATGTGTCCGTGATTGTCACTGGGGCGGATGAAGCAGAGGAAGTGGTCTCTCTGACATCACGGTATTCTGAAGCATCAGGCTCCAAGATCAATCAGGAAAAGAGTGAAGTTTTCTGGATGGGAAAGGAAGGTGAGGGTTTTGATCTCCCGGACACCTTTCCAGTGCCCCAGGAAAGAATTAAGATTCTAGGCATTGAATTTGGACCCGGCGATTATGGCCTCAAAAACTGGGAAGGCAGACTGGAAATTGCCAATACTAAGGTGGTCAGCTGGAAGAGATGGAAGTTATCTATGAGGGAAAGGGTTGATCTGATTAAGACTTACCTGATTCCGATCTTCTTGTATGTCAGCTTTGTCTGCATCTTGCCAGTGTCTCTCTATGCTAGGGTCAGTAGTGTGTTCTTCCAGATGTTGTGGGGGAACAGACTGAACCCCATCAAGAGGAATGTCACCTATCTATCCAGGAGGGAGGGTGGCTTAGGTATGGTCAACCCAGTTCTTTTCTTTTCACTGCTTTTTCTCAAGTTTAATATTGGTAATATGCTTGCAGTGGAACCTCCTGGATGGGCAGGCATATTTAGATCTTGGTTTAGGCCTTTTCTACGACTTTGGGAAGAAGGTGGCCAAGTGAAGAAACTCAGGGGTCATCGGGGTCAGCTACCAGCCTATGTCGCTCCGTGCCTGAAGTTACTACGGCAGTGGCGATTGTCGGCTGAAGATCTCAGATCGGTTCCGAGGAAAGTCCTTATGAGTCGAGTCTTGAGTGAAGTCTTTCATGACCCACTGGCCTTAAGGGATTGCCCAGGCCCAGTTTTGAGGGCAGGGTTAAGACTTATTAATTTGGACAGAGTACCTCCTAAATTCAGGGATCTGGTCTGGATGTGCTTCCATGGGAGGCTCTATGTTCGGGGCAATTTGAAATTCCGCAGTGGGATGGATCGTAGCTGTCCTCGGGAGGAGTGTGCAGGTGAGGAGGAGACTATGGACCATTTTCTGCTTCATTGCCCTTTTAACATAGAGGTGTACAAACAGGTGGGGCGGGCCTTCGGTGTCCCTTTCCTCTCCAGGCTGGGTTATGCTGAGTGGGTGTATGGAGCATTCAATACTGGTGGGGTTTTTTGTTTAGATACACTTTTTCTAGTTAGCATAGTAGTCCGTTATTTCACTTGGAACGCACGGTGTCAGGTCTGCATTCGGCGTAAAATCCTTCCTGTTCAGGTGGTGGTGTATGACATTCTGCATGAGGTGGAGAAGATTCGGGTACTTGAGAGAGACAAGCGGAGTCAGGGGGCTTGGTTGAAGGTGTGGAGGGGTTTCAAGCCTCCCTGACTTCCAGGAGTCTCTTTCCCGGGTGTGGCTGTCTGTCTCTTTTCACCCTAGATTATTTTTTGCATTAATTTTTGATAAATGGCTGCATACATAGGTGATGGGTTGTGCCTCTTAGGCCCTCTCTGCTGCTTTATGTAAATAATTTTGGTAGTGGATTATGTATATATTGTATATATTCTGAACATGGATGTGTATTCCTTGGATTTTTGTTGAAGTTTTGTACTATGGTTTTGTTTTTTACTTTTGTATAAAATTGGTTGCTTGATTCTTTTAATAAAAGATCAATAGCGCTTCATATCTGTGAGAGGATATCCCAAGGGCTGGATGAAGGCATGCAAAGGGTCCATAGGCCACATTTTGGAGACTGCTGTTATAATCGGTTTATATACAGGTCTTCAAGGCCATATTCACATGAAACATATCTCCATGCAATACGGTGGACCTGTGTTCGAGCTCGCAACAAGTCGCAGAGGTAAACCATAGGTGGGAAAAAACAGGGTTCATGTGACCTAAAAAGTTTGCTTTTGTATTTGCTCATCAATTTCTTAAAGAGGACCTTACTGTAAAAAGTTTACATGGACTGAAGGCTGGGTGAGTGGACGGGCAGCAAAGTGAGCAGTGGATGATGGAAGCGCCAACACCAGCCATTGCCCCAACAAATTGCCCGAAAAAAAAAATGATTTTCTGGCACTACTCCCAAGACTAGACTCTGGATCCGGCCCTGGTTGGAGGTGCTCCAGGATGCAGTTCACAACACTTTGTACTACTTTCTAGAGGGACTGAGAGTTCTTAGTCCTTAACCACTTGCCGACCGCCTCACGCCTATATACGTGAGCAGAATGGCACGGGCAGGCAAAATCACGTACCTGATACGTGATGCCTTCCCGCGGGCGGGGGGTCCGATCGGACCCCCCCCCCCGGTGCCAGCGGCAGTCAGCATTTGTCTGGCAGCGATCAAAGATGAGGGGGAGGCCATCCGATCGTGGCCCCCCCCTCGCGATCGCTCCCAGCCAATGAGAAACATCCTCTGCCTCTGTATAGTACACAGAGGCAGAGGATGTGATGTCATCTCTCCTCGGCTCGGGAGTTCCGTTCCAGCGCCGAGGGGAGAAGACATGTGAGTGAGTGCACCAACACTACACAACACAGTAGAACATGCCAGGCACACAAAACACCCCGATCCCCCCCCCCCCCGATCGCCCCCCGATCCCCCCCCAATCACCCCCCCCTGTCACAAACTGACACCAAGCAGGTTTGTTTGTTTTTTTGTTTTTTTTTCCTGATTACTGCATGGTGTCAGTTTGTGACAGTTAGAAGTGTTAGGACAGTGAGTATTACCCCCCTGTAGGTCTAGGGTACCCCCTAACCCCCCCTAATAAAGTTTTAACCCCTTGATCACCCCCCGTCACCAGTGTCACTAAGCGATCATTTTTCTGATCGCTGTATTGGTGTCACTGGTTCCGCTAGTTAGGGACGTAAATATTTAGGTTCGCCGTCAGCGTTTTATAGCGACAGGGACCCCCATATACTACCTAATAAATGTTTTAACCCGTTGATTGCCCCCTAGTTAACCCTTTCACCACTGATCACCGTATAAGTGTTACGGGTGACGCTGGTTAGTTCGTTTATTTTTTATAGTGTCAGGGCACCCGCCGTTTATTACCGAATAAAGGTTTAGCCCCCTGATCGCCCGGCGGTGATATGCGTCGCCCCAGGCAGCGTCAGATTAGCGCCAGTACCGCTAACACCCACGCACGCAGCATACGCCTCCCTTAGTGGTATAGTATCTGAACGGATCAATATCTGATCCGATCAGATCTATACTAGCGTCCTCAGCAGTTTAGGGTTCCCTGAAACGCAGTGTTAGCGGGATCAGCCCAGATACCTGCTAGCACCTGCGTTTTGCCCCTCCGCCCGGCCCAGCCCACCCAAGTGCAGTATCGATCGATCACTGTCACTTACAAAACACTAAACGCATAACTGCAGTGTTCGCAGAGTCAGGCCTGATCCCTGCGATTGCTAACAGTGTTTTTGGTAGCGTTTTGGTGAACTGGCAAGCACCAGCCCCAGGCAGCGTCAGGTTAGCGCCAGTACCGCTAACACCCATGCACGCACCGTACACCTCCCTTAGTGGTATAGTATCTGAACGGATCAATATCTGATCCGATCAGATCTATACTGGCGTCCCCAGCAGTTTAGGGTTCCCAAAAACGCAGTGTTAGCGGGATCAGCCCAGATACCTGCTAGCACCTGCGTTTTGCCCCTCCGCCCGGCCCAGCCCACCCAAGTGCAGTATCGATCGATCACTGTCACTTACAAAACACTAAACGCATAACTGCAGCGTTCGCAGAGTCAGGCCTGATCCCTGCGATCGCTAACAGTTTTTTTGGTAGCGTTTTGGTGAACTGGCAAGCGCCAGCGGCCTAGTACACCCCGGTCATAGTCAAACCAGCACTGCAGTAACACTTGGTGACGTGGTGAGTCCCATAAGTGCAGTTCAAGCTGGTGAGGTGGCAAGCACAAGTAGTGTCCCGCTGCCACCAAAAAGACAAACACAGGCCCGTCGTGCCCATAGTGCCCTTCCTGCTGCATTCGCCAATCCTAATTGGGAACCCACCGCTTCTGCAGCGCCCGTACTTCCCCCATTCACATCCCCAACCAAATGCAGTCGGCTGCATGAGAGGCATTTTTATGTCCTCCCGAGTACCCCTACCCAGCGAACGCCCCCAAAAAAGATGTCGTGTCTGCAGAAAGCGTGGATATAGGCGTGACACCCGCTATTATTGTCCCTCCTGTCCTGACAATCCTGGTCTTTGCATTGGTGAATGTTTTGAACGCTACCATACACTAGTTGAGTATTAGCGTAGGGTACAGCATTGCACAGACTAGGCACACTTTCACAGGATCTCCCAAGATGCCATCGCATTTTGAGAGACCCGAACCTGGAACCGGTTACCGTTATAAAAGTTACAAGTTTGCAAAAAAAACACAAAAAAAAAATAGTTGTCGTTTTATTGTTCTCTCTCTCTCTATTCTCTCTCTATTGTTCTGCTCTTTTTTACTGTGTTCTATTCTGCAATGTTTTATTGTTGTTATGTTTTATCACGTTTGCTTTTCAGGTATGCAATTTTTTATACTTTACTGTTTACTGTGCTTTATTGTTAACCATTTTGTGTCTTCAGGTACGCCATTCACGACTTTGAGTGGTTATACCAGAATGATGCCTGCAGGTTTAGGTATCATCTTGGTATCATTCTTTTCAGCCAGCGGTCGGCTTTCATGTAAAAGCAATCCTAGCAGCTAATTAGCCTCTAGACTGCTTTTACAAGCAGTGGGAGGGAATGCCCCCCCCCCCCCACCGTCTTCCGTGTTTTTCTCTGGCTCTCCTGTCTCAACAGGGAACCTGAGAAAGCAGCCGGTGATTCAGCCAGCTGACCATAGAGCTGATCAGAGACCAGAGTGGCTCCAAACATCTCTATGGCCTAAGAAACCGGAAGCTACGAGCATTTTATGACTTAGATTTCGCCGGATGTAAACAGCGCCATTGGGAAATTGGGGAAGCATTTTATCACACCGATCTTGGTGTGGTCAGATGCTTTGAGGGCAGAGGAGAGATCTAGGGTCTAATAGACCCCAATTTTTTCAAAAAAGAGTACCTGTCACTACCTATTGCTATCATAGGGGATATTTACATTCCCTGAGATAACAATAAAAATGATTTAAAAAAAAAAAATGAAAGGAACAGTTTAAAAATAAGATAAAAAAGCAAAAAAATAATAAAGAAAAAAAAAAAAAAGCACCCCTGTCCCCCTGCTCTCGCGCTAAGTCGAACGCAAGCGTCGGTCTGGCGTCAAATGTAAACAGCAATTGCACCATGCATGTGAGGTATCACCGCGAAGGTCAGATCGAGGGCAGTATTTTTAGCAGTAGACCTCCTCTGTAAATCTAAAGTGGTAACCTGTAAAGGCTTTTAAAGGCTTTTAAAAATGTATTAATTTTGTTGCCACTGCACGTTTGTGCGCAATTTTAAAGCATGTCATGTTTGGTATCCATGTACTCGGCCTAAGATCATCTTTTTTATTCCATCAAACATTTGGGCAATATAGTGTGTTTTAGTGCATTAAAATTTAAAAAAGTGTGTTTTTTCCACAAAAAATGCGTTTGAAAAATCGCTGCGCAAATACCGTGTGAAAAAAAAAAATGAAACACCCACCATTTTAATCTGTAGGGCATTTGCTTTAAAAAAATATATAATGTTTGGTGGTTCAAAGTAATTTTCTTGCAAAAAAAAATTACTTTTTCATGTAAACAATAAGTGTCAGAAAGGGCTTTGTCTTCAAGTGGTTAGAAGAGTGGGTGATGTGTGACATAAGCTTCTAAATGTTGTGCATAAAATGCCAGGATAGTTCAAACCCCCCCAAATGACCCCATTTTGGAAAGTAGACACCCCAAGCTATTTGCTGAGAGGCATGTCGAGTCCATGGAATATTTTTGTATTGTGACACAAGATGCGGGAAAGAGACAATTTTTTTTTTTTTTTTTTTGCACAAAGTTGTCACTAAATGATATATTGCTCAAACATGCCATGGGAATATGTGAAATTACACCCCAAAATACATTCTGCTGCTTCTCCTGAGTACGGGGATACCACATGTGTGAGACTTTTTGAGAGCCTAGCCGCGCACGGGACCCCGAAAACCAAGCACCGCCTTCAGGCATTCTAAGGGTATAAATTTTTGATTTCACTCTTTACTGCCTATCACAGTTTCGGAGGCCATGGAATGCCCAGGTGGCACAAACACCCCCCCAAATGACGCCATTTTGGAAAGTAGACACCCCAAGCTATTTTCTGAGAGGTATCGTGAATATTTTGCAGACCTCACTTTTTGTCACAAAGTTTTGAAAATTGAAAAAAGAAAAAAAAATATTTTCTGGTCTTTCTTCATTTTCAAAAACAAATGAGAGCTGCAAAATACTCACCATGCCTCTCAGCAAATAGCTTGGGGTGTCTACTTTCCAAAATGGGGTCATTTGGGGGGGTTTTGTGCTATCTTGGCATTTTATGGCCTTCAAAACTGTGATAGGTAGTGAGGAGTGAAATCAAAAATTTATGCCCTTAGAAATCCTGAAGGCGGTGCTTGGTTTTCGGGGCCCCATACGCGACTAGGCTACCAAAAAGTCCCACACATGTGGTATCCCCATACTCAGGAGAAGCAGTTGAATGTATTTTGGGGTGCAATTCCACATATGCCTATGGCCTGTGTGAGCAATATATCATTTAGTGACAACTTTTTGTAAATTTTTTTTTTTTTTTTGTCATTATTCAATCACTTGGGACAAAAAAAATAAATATTCAATGGGTTCAACATGCCTCTCGGCAATTTCCTTGGGGTGTCTACTTTCCAAAATGGGGTCATTTGGGGGGGTTTTGTACTGCCCTGCCATTTTAGCACCTCAAGAAATGACATAGGCAGTCATAAATTAAAAGCTGTGTAAATTCCAGAAAATGTACCCTAGTTGTAGACGCTATAACTTTTGCGCAAACCAATAAATATACGCTTATTGACATTTTTTTTACCAAAGACATGTGGCCGAATACATTTTGGCCTAAATGTATGACTAAAATTTAGTTTATTGGATTTTTTTTATAACAAAAAGTAGAAAATATCATTTTTTTTCAAAATTTTCGGTCTTTTTCCGTTTATAGCGCAAAAAATAAAAATGGCAGAGGTGACCAAATACCATCAAAAGAAAGCTCTATTTGTGGGAAGAAAAGGACGCAAATTTCGTTTGGGTACAGCATTGCATGACCGCACAATTAGCAGTTAAAGCAACGCAGTGCCGAATTGTAAAAAGTGCTCTGGTCAGGAAGGGGGTAAAATCCTCCGGGGCTGAAGTGGTTAAGGGGCTTTTGCTTTTCTAACAGAGACTGTTAGCTGCCAAGAGAGGTGTGCAGACTAAAGAAGAGGAATCAATGAGAGCGGTACAGACAAAAAGTAGAAGAATTAATCGGAGTTGTACATAGGGGGGAAGTTGCTATTAAGTTGGGCATCCCATAATTTCTATTCCCTATCCAAGTTCTGCCACCCCTAATAAAACATAAAAACCAAGCTCAAGGGGGTTGTAAACCCTCAAGGTTGTTTGCCCCAGTGCATTCTATACATTTATTTGTCTGTTTAATGTAATGTACCAGAAACCAGAAATTATGGTTTCCTTACTGCACGCATGTAGTTGCTAAAGAACAGACCACAAATTGCTGTATACAGGCAGCTCCTCTTGGGAGGAGTTATGCAAATATTAAAATGTCTTGATGATTGGGTGTCAGTCTGGAGGAGTGGGCATTCCTAGACAGGCTGTATTTGCACAGGTAACGCCCCTCCATGTGATGCTCAACCTCCATGATCGAAAGAACTGAAATCCAAACGAATGAAAGGGGTGGGGCCAGGGCTAGATATTGTTAGATGTCCTCCAGCCACGCTATAGCTGAAAGACGGCTACAGCGTGGGCTGACTTTGCCGGGAGGGCGTCTATGGACATCCTCCCGTGTTCGGGCTTCCTCTGCGCCACCCTGCAACGCACATTGGGATCGGACACAGCTAATCACAGATCGGGGTAAAGAGCCAATCACAGCTGATCACAGTGTAAACAGGATTTGCTGGTTATCAGCCTTCCTCTCCTCACGCTGAGAGTGCATGAGGAGAGGAGAGGCTAATAACCAGCAAATCCACACAGGGGACATCTACACTGATAATCAGGGCACCGATCATCAGTGTCCTGATGATCAGTGATGCCCATCAGTGCCACCTATCAGTGCTCATTAGCACCCTCTATTAGTGCCGCCTATCAGTGCCCATCAATGCAGCCCATCAGTGCTTCCTCATCAGTGCAGCCTCATCAGTGCCCATCAGTGCAGCCATATCAGTGCAGCCTCATCAGTGCCCATCAGTGCAGCCTCATCAGTGCTGCCTCATCAGTGCTCATCAGTGCAGCCTCATCAGTGCAGCCTCATCAGTGCCCATTAGTGCCGGCTCATCAGTGCCGGCTCATCAGTGAAGCCTCATCAGTGCAGCCTCATCAGTACAGCCCCATCAGTACAGCCCCATCAGTGCAGCCTCATCAGCGTACAACAGACAACAATGAAGGAGAAAAAATACTTATTTACAGAACTTTTTTTTTTCAAAATTTTCAGTCTTTATTCGTTTGTTTCGCAAAAAATTAAAACCCCAGTGGTGATTAAATACCACCAAAAGAGAGCTCTATTTGTCTCAAAAAAATGATACCATTTCATATGGGTACAGTGTAGCATGACCGGGCAATTGTCATTCAAATTGTTACAGCGCTAAAATCTGAAAATTGGCCTGGGCAGGAAGGAGATGAAAGTGCCCGGTAGGCAAGTGGTACAGGAAAGCTTTCACCGAGCATACAGCATGCAATTCAGCCAAATGGGGAAGACCCCTGTGGAGGATTCTGCCTGGATTGCAGCCATGTGAAGGACAGTGAGGGAAAGGACGGGGAATTTCCTGTGCTGCACACTTTCCACGCGTTAGCCTGAGAGCCACGCAGGAGCGAAGAAAGGCTCGGCCTTAGGACACGTGGTTGGAGTTGGCTTGATTGTGTTTATTTGGAGTTCAGTGCGAGCGGAAGAACTCCCAGGGTGCCAATGAGTGGGAAGGTCTCAGTCAGCAGATTTTAAATGAACTTTGTTCTGATAGTCCCAGCGTTCGTGCAAAGTGAAAATGATTGACTTCTCTGACATCATTAACTTCAAGAATGCTAAATAGGAAGAAAAAGGAAAGCGACCCCCTTTCTGTTCTGTCAATACTCACTTACTGCTCCCCAGAGATCAGCCAGGTAAGCTCCTGAGCCGCTCGTGTTTCAAGCTACTGGTTAAAGGGAACCTGTCAGCATGGCAATAAGGCAAAGGTAAAGGCAGACTTGGTTCTTAAAGGGCCAAGCCAAGGGCTGTCATCCTTACCCAGGCTTCTCTACCCAGTACTCTAAATGGACAAAAGTTTGTTGACACCTGTGACCTGACCATCAAACCCATATCAGGTTGTTGGACATTGCATTCCAAGACCATGGCCATTAATACGGAGTTGACTCCCATGGCCAATATGATGGAGTCTCCCACCCCATCGCATTTAATATGGAGTTGCCCTATCTGGCTATAACATCCTTCGGGTACTGACGTTGGATGAGAAGACCTGCCTAACCACTGGCATTCCAAGCTCTGGGCAGGCTACTTGATTTGGACACCCCATCCTAAAACTTTGGTCATGAATACATACAACGTAGTTGATTTTGGTTATACCATGTTTGATGCTCCACCACTCTGGGAAGGCTTTCCAAGTGTAGTGTGTGTATGGGAAATTGTGCCTGTTTGTGAGGTGTGGAAAAGAAGACCTGGCTCACCATTGGCATTCCAAACTCTGGGCAGGCTACTTGAGTTGGGGGTCTCCTCCTAAAAGCTTTGTCATGAATATGTACAACATTGAAGTTGGTTGTGGCTTTACCAAGCTCCACTATTCTGGGAAGGCTTTCCACAAGAGTTTGGAGTGTAGTGTGTTTGTGAGGGGGAGTTTATGCCCATTTGTGAGGTCAGGTACTGATATTGGATGAGAAGACCTGGCTTACCAATGGTATTCCATGTTCAGGGTAGGCTACTTGAGTTGGAGGTCTCCTCCTAAAAGATTTGTCATGAATATGTACAGCATTGACATTGGTTGTGGGTTTACCATGCTCCACTATTCTGGGAAGGCTTTCCACAAGAGTTTGGAGTGTAGTGTGTGTGTGTGTGTGTGTGTGTGTGTGGGGGGGGGGGGGATATGCCCATTTGTGAGGTCAGGTACTGATATTGGATGAGAAGACCTGGCTTACCAATGGTATTCCAAGTTCTGGGCAGGCTACTTGAGTTGGACACCCCATCCTAAAACCTTGGTCGTGAATATGTACAAGGTAGCTGGTTGTGGCTATACCATGCTCCACCATGCTGAGAAGGCTTTCCACAAGAGTGTAGTGTGCTTGGTTGAGAATTTGTGTCCATTTGTAAGGTCGGGCACAGATGTTGGATAAGCAGACCTGACTCGTAATCAGCATTCCAATTCATCCCAACGGTGATCGGTAGGGTTGAGGGATCTGCAGATCACCAAGTTCCTCCACATTAAAGTGGTCAAACCATGTCCTAATGGAGCTGGCTTCATTTTTACTTACATTATGGTCCCAGATCTGGTACCCAATCAATAACTGCCTATGGTCTGAATTTTGTCTGCCCAGTTTCTGGTTAGGTTTGTCCAATTCACGCCCATTTCACAGATTGTTTCTGTCCAGACTCTGCTTCTAATAATGGGGGATCATCCAAAAAGACACGGCCCTGACCCCTACATTGGCAGAACAGAGGGCTAGGATCCAGGTCAATTGGCATGTATGGGGGTTTTGTACACGGGGGGCACAGTCATGCTGGAGCAGGAAAAGATCTTCCCCAATACTGTTACTGCAAGGTTGGAAGGGTACAATTGTCTAAGGCAACTGGGGTGCTGTGGCACCCTTTCTGTGCCATCTGACATGTTCGGGTTTGCAGTGCCATGTTTGGTATTTTTGCATAGTGTTTTGTTTTTGCATGGTGCAGGCAGGCTGGCCACCAACGCCATGGAAATGCATAACACTACTCCAGGGCAGGTGGCATTCAGGGCAGCCACAACATTCAGAAGGGAAAAGAAGTTCACTTCTGTCTAGACCTGCTCTACCTTCCGCCAACTTCCATGCTGCCACGAGAACTTAGATGTGAAAAGATGGGGGGGGGGGGGGGGACTGAGGACTCTGATGTCAAAAGAGGGAGGGTGAGCTGAGGACTGTGATGTCAAGAGATGGGGATGGGGGGCTGAGGACTGTGATGTGAAAGGGGGAGGGGACACTTTTATGAAAGGGATGGGAGTTACATTGGGCTATGATGTAGGAAGGGGGAGAATGAGAATTCTGTTGCGAAAAAAATTAGAGGTGGGGTTGAAGACCCTTAGGTCAACCATAGACATTGCAAATTTCTTTCTTGTAACCACGGGGTAGGGGCCAGGAGAACACAGTGATTATTGCTGGTGGCTATAACAGCCAATAGCGATTATCGCATGTAAAATCCGCTGGCTGGTTGTACCCAAGTTGATCAATCGAGCAACTTGGGTACAGTCAGCCAGCCTGCCCGGCTGAGATTTGAACCTTCCATAGCCAGCTTTATGAAGAGGGATGTGAATGGGGGGATTGAGAAGTCTAGTGTTAAGCAAGAGTAAGGATTCTGGTGTGACGGGGGGGGGACGACTCTGTTTTAGACTGGGATGCCTCGAGATTTTGCATATTCCCAAAGGGCGCCATGACTGAAGAAAAGTTTGAGAAACACTGCTCTGATGAGGTCCCGTTCCCACCAGAGCAAATTGAAGCTTCTCCAGAAGAACATTAACACCCGATACTAAGATTTCCATTATATTCAATGGCGTCTGGTCACGATTAAAGCTTGAAAAAGTACATAGTTCTGTACTCAGTAAAAGTTCTGAGTCATGTGTTCTGCCCCAATAGACTTCAATGGGGGACCACCTGACCTGCAAAAGAAACTCGTTTTTAATTAGCTAAAAAAAAAAAAAAAATTGCAAAAGCCTGAAAAATGTGCAGAAATGCCCATACAAGCACTCAAAAAACAGAATAATAGCCAAAAAAGGTTCAGCTTGAGTGTGAATGAAAAGTAAAGTTTAGAAGCATAAGGCAACATATCCATAGTTTCTTATAACTAAAAAGAAAAGCTGTCTTTTTAAATATCTCTCACGTCAAAAAGTGAACAATTCATACACTATATTGCCAAAAGTATTTGCCAAAAGTATTGGGACGCCTGCCTTTTACACGCACATGATCTTTAATGGCACCCCAGTCTTAGTCTGTAGGGTTCAATATTGAGTTGGCCTTATATGCTTCCTTGCTTTTACCGCAAAGTAACATTAACCACTTAAAGACCGCCCCATAGTAATTTTACTGCTGCAGGGCTGCTCTCCTGTGCAGAATCACGTATATACACGTGATTCTGCACTTCCACCTGCAGGGGGCGAGCGTGCCTCTTCTGCTGTGATAATTCACTGCAGAAGCCGATCTGCAGGTGCTGGGCACCCGATGTCCGCCCGCATCCGACAATCGACAGTAAAACGCACAGAACGGGGATCTGCCTATGTAAACAAGGCAGATCTCCGTTCCGACAGGGGGGGAAGTGTCAGGGCTGGGCTCAGCCCTTCCTTCTCTGAGCTGGCCACTCAGCTGTCGGCTAATTACCAGCTCCTATCTCTCTCCACAGTTACTCAGCTGTTGATGATATCCTGCTCGTCAGTCCTGCCTACTTAAGCCGTCCAGCCCAGAGGATCTCTGCCTTCGCCTTGGTCAACATCACAGAGACTATCTCCTGCATTCCTGTTAAAAGACTTGCTTGGCTGACATCCCTTCTGGCTCCAGATCCTGCTTGCTGTTTTACTACGCTCATCTCCGGCTCCCTGACGTTTTGGCTTGTCTGACTATCCGTTCTGGTTCTTGAACTTTGGCTATGTTTTGACTACGTTTGTTCCATTTACTTTTATTATTAAACAAGTGTGATTTAACTGTACTTCTGTCTCGGTCTGATTTCATGGTTTCTGACAGGAAGGGATGGATTTTGTGTTCCTGCAAAGCAGGGAATAAAATCTATCTCTTCCCTTAGTAAAAGCAGTACACACACAGTACACAAAAAACACTGGCTAGGCACACAGTTAACCCTTTGATTACCCCTGGTATCAACCCCTTCCCAAGCCAGTGTCATCATTAGTACAGTGACAGTGCATATTTTTTAGCACTGATCACTGTATTAGTGTCACTGGTTCCCACAAATTGTCAGTTAGTGTCCGATCGTCTGCCGCAATATCGCAGTCCCGCTAAAAGTCGCTGATCGCCGCCATTACTAGTATAAAAAAAAAAAAGACACTATAACGTTTGCGTAAACCAATCAATATACGCTTATTGGGATTTTTGTTTACCAAAAATGTGTAGCAGAATACATATTGGCCTAAACTGATGAAGAAACTTGATTTTTTACATTTTTTTTATTGGGTGTGTTTTGTAGCAGAAAATAAAAAAAAATGTTTGTTTTTTTAAATTGTCACTCTTTTTTTGTTTATAGCGCAAAAAATAAAAAACGCAGAGGTGATCAAATACCACCAAAAGAAAACTCTATTTGTGGGGGGGGGGGGGAATGACATCAATTTTATTTGGGTACAACGTCGCATTACCGCGCAATTGTCATTTGAGGTATCACAAAAAATGGCCTGGTCATTAAGGGGGAGTAAATCTTCCGGAGGTCAAGTGGTTAAAGAGGAACTGCAGTCTGCTCACATAATTTGTAATAAAAACGTCTTTGCCATTCTGAAACTTCCCTCCAACCTCTTTGCATATTATTTTATATATACTGTCATTCTGTACTTGCCAAATATGCTGCAGAAATCTCCCTCCACTGAGTCTGGCTGCAGCCATTTTAACTGTGGGCAGCTGAAGCTGCTGCCTGTTCCCTTCCTGGATGTACACAGAGGCACACCTCCAGCTCTGCAGCTCTCATTGGCCCTCTTATGACTCATCCCCCCTCCCTTCCTGGCAAACTCTCAGGAGAGTGAGAAAGAGAGCTGTGCATGATGTCATAAGCCTAGGCTAATGACCAGACAAGAAACAGGACGTGGGCTGTATAAGGTATTTACTGGCAGAAAAAAAAGTGTTATACTATCCAAAGTTAAAACAACAACAAGGACAGAAGATTTAATAGATGGAAAGTTGAAAAAATGACCGAAGGTCCGCTTTAAAAAAGACAAAGCAAAACAATACCCCAGTTGGCCACTAGATGGTATCGTAGCATAAAGTAGTGCCATCTAGTGGCCAAATGTGGCATTTTACATTTTAAATCAATGCAAAATATTCATCCAGCACAGGGTACAGTATAATATTGTTTTTTTTGTTTTTTTTGCTCTATGTACACTTTCATTGGGGGTGAATAATTGCTACATGAATCAGCAAAATGCTCTTCTAAAGACAAATCTTTTTTTTTTGTTTGTTTTGTTCTCATCAGCGCACACCTCGCAGACCATCCGGATTGTTTTTTTTTTTGTAGCACACATGTGTTTGTGCTCCTCATTTTCACCGGGTGATGCAAAAAAAAATAAAAATAAAAAAAGCTCATTAAATTTGGTTGCTCAACAACTAATACCTCCTGGGCGATTTTCAATCCCCATCTCATCCTCGTGGGATGAATTCTATAATTAATGTTGACAGTTTTTCTCTTCTGGAGAATTTTAAATTGCTCTGACGACTGTGACTTCTATTTGACACATTTTTCTGGGATTGCTGGGGAAGTTTTTCTGACATTTTGACTATTTTTATATGCAATTAACAACGCCTTTCTTTTTCGTTTTTCGGGATCCAGGGCTTCGGCTTTTCGATGTGTCACTCAGGAGAGATGCCGCGCGCCTCCAATTAGCCGATAAACCACAAAGCTCCGTGTTATTTGGGGATTAAAAAGTCATTTTTATTAATAAACTCTGTGAAATGTGCGCAATCAGAACTATCCGAAGGTCGGCAGCCAATCGGTGACTCTGCTGAGCAGTGAACCTACCTCTGGCCAGGCCTCAGATAGGCGGCAAACATCCGGGGAGAACTCGAAGGATCTCAAAGTATCAAAAGTGTCTGCTTAGGTTTTATTTTAGGATACTGAAGATGGATATCATCTGACCTCCGCCCCCCCCCCCCCCCCCCCCACCACCAGTCTTGCACAGTTGTACCGGCTCCTCTCCTGGACTGAAATGTCTTCCTCTGATATCACCGCACACTGCGAGCTTCTCACCATGTGCATTAGAAGCTGCAGACCCTGCCTCATTGTGAACGAATGAACACCCAAACGTTTGACGCAGCTAAACAAGCAGTGGCGGCTGGTGCTCAAAATTTTTGGGGGGCGCAAACAAACTGAAAAATTCTGAAAAAAAAAACAGTCAGTTGCAGCCTCACTGTGCCCATCAAATGCAGCAACTGTGCCATCAAATGCAGCCACTGTGCCCATTAAATGCAGCAACTGTGCCCATCAATTGTAGCCTTTGTGCCCATCAATTGCAGCCACTGTGCCATCAATTGCAGCCACTGTGCCCATCAATTGGAGCCATTGTGCCCATCAATTGGAGCCATTGTGCCCATCAATTGCAGCCACTGTGCTCATCAATTGCAGCCACTGTGCCCATCAAATGCAGCCACTGTGCCCATCAAATGCAGCCACTGTGCCCATCAAATGCAACCACTGTGCCCATCAATTGCAGCCACTGTGCCATCAATTTCAGCCTTTGTGCCCATCAAATGCAGCCACTGTGCCCATCAATTGCAGCCATTGTGACCCAACTGACGGCATTTAACCAGCACGCCCGGCCGCTCGTCGTCTGACTAGAACTTACCCCATCTTGGTGGCGAGTCAGGCAGCGGGTGATGGCGGCAAGCTGTGGGACGGGCATCGGGTCAGGCAGCGGTGAACTGTGGGTCAGGCGGTGGGTCCTGTGTCCTCCATGCTTCCGCCGTGCGTCTCTTCTTTCCTCCTGCCAGGCATCCAATAGGATCGCCTGTCCTTTCAGCCAATCAGGTGACGGGTATTAGACCTGTGCTTCCTGATTGTCGGAGAGGCGGTTCAGTGTTAGAAGAGCGAATATTCATTTGCTTTTCTAACACACCTGGGTGAACTGCGAGTGCCAAGCATGGCGCTCGCAGGTCACCTTTTTTGATGCCTATTCGAGCTTATGGCTCTAATCAGGTTCTTAAAAAAAACACCCCCGCCGCAGTAATTCAGGTGCCTGGTGCCCAAAAAGGGGGTCGGCGTGATAGAGGGGGCGGCGCTCGTGTGCCCTTAATGGACAGGCCGCCACTGTAAACAAGTCCAACCACATTTGCAAATGTGGCTTTAGTTCTATCCACTGATTGTTACTAAGCTCTGTGACACAGGTCCCTGCAGTGCACACCTGCCCTAATCAGAAGTGCTTAAATAGACTCTTGGACATTTAGCCTGTGCCTGATCACCAGGTTAGTCTATTTGCTCATGCCTTGGATCCAGGTCGGTTTGAATTCTTTTTAGGTCCGTGATTACTCTTGCTAAATATTTGGACTTCTTCAGCTGATCTGTGCTTACCCTGGTCACTGGCCTGTTATACCATCCGTTATTAGTCATTGCTCTGTCTACCGGTCTGGAACTCGTTCAACTGCTTCAGCTCTTTGGGCGTACTACATACCTCAAGAGGGTGAAGGGTGTAAAGCTGTCTATATATGGATCGAAATTCAACTGGTTCGGCAGGGACTGGTCAAGATTCGATCCATGTGTGGCAGGCTGATTGTACCCAAGTCAATCCATCGATCAATTTGAGTACAACCAGACTGTTGGATTTTTTACGTTCAATTACTGCCGGCGGCTATAGCCCTCAGCCGCCATAATTGTGTTCTGTCATCCGGGAAGGCTGCCCATGCCCCCTGTCAGCAGAACACAATAGCGCTGTGGGAGGGATTCCGCTATGAACGCTGACTGTGTTGCTGGGGAAATTAAGCGATTTTTCTTTCACCCGTGGTGGAAGGAAAGGATATCAAGTCTTCTATGGGCTGCTTAAAAGAGAAGTAACGGGTCAAGTTTTTCCCTTGAATCATACTTACCTAGGTGGATGCCGTCTGATCAGGGGCGGCTGGTGGGTTTTTATTTTTGGGGGGGCGGCAAACAACCACCCCTCCTTCCTGTTGGCATCCCCCCCGCTCCTGCTCCGTTGGATCACCCGCACCCCCACCCCCCCGGGGGTCTCGCGGTTGGTCATCCCTTATCTAGGTTCCAGGCAGGCAGCGCTGCGACAGGTGACGGGCTGGCATCTCCTCCTTCTCTGCACCACAGCGGCTTCCACCGTGCGTCTTCTCCCTCCTCCTCCTAGGCGTCCAATAGGATTGCCTTTCCTTTCAGCCAATTGGGTGACGGGTCATTCGCTATTCTCACACAACTGGGTGGGCTCAGAGCACAGTGCTCTACGCCCCGTCCCCAACCTTTTTTGAAGTCTATCAGAGCCTCTGTGTCTAATCACGTGTTTAAACCCCCCCCATTGGAATCCATGTATCCG
Organism: Lithobates septentrionalis; assembly: GCA_037952835.1. Classification (NCBI taxonomy): domain Eukaryota; kingdom Metazoa; phylum Chordata; class Amphibia; order Anura; family Ranidae; genus Lithobates; species Lithobates septentrionalis. Next base: position 73,186 of record JBBDGP010004918.1, read on the forward strand.
GCTCCCCGAATGTAGATTGGGGGCGGCGGACGCATGAATAGGGGGGCGGCGCCCGTGTGGACGGGACCGCCACTGGGTTCTGATACTGTATCTGTCCCCCGCCGGCTCTAACACTGAGAACTGAGCGATCAAACACCACCAATCGCTCGGTTCTCAGGGCTCCCTGAACATAGAGCTTCTTAGTTATTATCTGCTCCGACCATCTAACACCTCTCTAGCCCCTGTCCTGCCTGCTAGTCGGTGGATAAGGCATCGGGCCCAGCAAAGTCCACACCACAAACGGCTGGACCCGCAATGGTCTGCTCATTCTACGTGACACCGTCATCGGCATTTGGAATGCATATGGGCGGGGCCAGGGGTTTGGTACGCGGAGAGGAAAGAATGCACACAGAGACCAGGGATTGCAGTAATGTGTATGCGGCTGGAAGGCAATTTGGCAACGAGGCACTCAGATGCAGAAGGGCTCCCAGCTGGCGACCCAGGTGAGCAGTCCCTACCAGACATGTGCACTGCCAAAAAATGTGTTCGTTTTTAGTTTCATTTAGTTTTTTTGGTTTATAATTTCATTTTTCGGGTCATTCGTTATGATCGAAATTCGTTATTTCGAATAAATTCATAAATTCAAAAATTCGAAATCCGAAAATTTGAAAATTCTGAAATCCGGAAACGGAAAATTTGAAAATCTAAAAATTCGGAAATTCGAAAATCCGAAAATCCAAAAAATTTGCAAGAAAATTCAAAGTAATAGGTAAATAACGAACAATAACTATTACTAACTATTTAGTTATAAGTATTGGAATTTCTTTGAAATTTGGCTGTTAGTGAACATAACAAATTTATCCGATGTTACGAATTATCCGAAATAACGAATGCCTTATCTAAATGAATGGAACGTAACAAATTAATAATAATAATAAATATTAATAATAAAACATTATTATTATTTTATTATTATTAATTCCTTACGTTCGATTCATTTAAATGCGGCATTCGTTATTTCGGATCATCTGTAACTTCAGATAAATTCGTATTCATTTCGTTAACTAACAGACAAATTTGAAAAAAAAAAATTCCAATACCTATAATTTAATAGTTAGTAAAAGTTATTATTATTAGTTATTTATTATTTCAGATTTCTCGAGATTTCGGGGTTTTCTAATTTTCGGATTTTCGTTCTTATTTTTGGATTTTCATTCTTTCTTTTTTTTTTTCTAGGGAATAAAATGGCGGTCGTTGCAACTTTTTATGTTACATGATATTTTTCAAATCCCCAAAAAATTTAAAAAAAATACAGTTTCATGAATTTAAAAAAAAACAACAAAAAAAAAACTTAAGTTAGCCCATTTTTTTTTTGTATAATGTAATATATAAAGAATTTTTTTTTAAAACGGGTTTTATGTTAATTTGAATATTTCCAAATTAACCAATTTGTCGAATTTCGTCGAAAAACTCATTCAGAACTAAATGAAGGTGCAATTCATTTTGTTCCGAATTCGTTTTTCGACGAAATTCGACAAATTCATTAATTTGGAAATATTCAAATTAACATAAAACCCGTTTTAAAAAAATTTAAATTTTAAATTTAAAAAAAATGTCTAGTCCCTACCCTGTCCCCCACCGAAACCTTTCCCTGCACTAAACACACTGCCCCTAACAAGTGGATTCCTGTTCCTAACCTAGCCACTTTGTAAATACACGCCAACTAAAGGGGGGGGCTATTTATTAGCACTGCCCCCACTAAAGATGGCCACTGAGGTCATTCAGGGCAGCAGCGCCCAATCAGACAGCTGCTCTGAGGCCTGTGGGAGGCCTCAGAGGAACTAGAGTTCCCCCCTCTCCTCTGCTCTCAGGCTACACAGCAGCTGCCAAACGGCGCCACCTATGCAGGGAGGCCAAACTGCACCTGCCTACAAGCATTTTTGGCATATCTGGGTAGACTTCATCATTGGGGTCCCCCAAAGATAAAACAAGTCTGCAGCAACCGCCAAAAAAAAAAAAAAAAGAGCCATTAATCAGAGTATGGTGGAGTTTGCCTTTTAGGTAAGCCCAAACGTTTTAATCGTCTATACAATGCCACTTGATTGAATGTGACGCATATAATGGAAAATATTAATTTGTAGTGTTATTGGCTCTCGGAAGGGGGAAAAAAAGACCTTCAGGCTAATAGCTGGGATGGGGAAATCTAAGGAAACAGTAAATGAATATTAAATACGTTCCAGCCGTGTCTATTTGGCGAGATGCGCCCTGAAGGAGCACGGCTCGCGGTACGGCGTCAGACTTGTCAGGTGCTGCTTCTCCTAATGTGCTCTGTCAATGACAAAAGTGATTTTGTTTAAGGTTTGCTTGTGGGCAGTGTTTACGCGAAGCGGGCGCAGCAAGCCTTCTATGTGCCCAGGAGGGGGGAGCCGGGCTTGTTTTCTGACAGTGCAAGGTGTGCGCGAGGAGCGATCGACTCTACAACAAATCCTCTTTAAAAAAAAGGGGGGGGGGGATTTTAGCATTTCAAACCTCCCTGCCGTCTCTTCAAACATTGGAAACGGTTTTCTTTTGCAATGTAAGATCCCACGTCACTTTATAATAAGGATGCTGAAATGAAGCAGATTTCTTAAAAGATAACTAAACCTTCATTTAAAAATAAATTAAAATAATAACAAACATGTCATACTTGCCTCCATCTGTGCAGTTGTCAGGGCTGGGCTCGGCCCTTCCTTCCTCTGAGCTGGCCCCTCAGCTGTCAGCTAATTGCCAGCTCCTATCGCTCCACAGTGTCTCACCTGTTGATGATATTCTGCTCTTCAGTCCTGCCTACTTAAGCCGTCCAGCCCAGATGATCTCTGCCTTCGCCTTGGTCTACATCACAGAGACTATCTCCTGCGTTCCTGTTAAAGACTTCCTTGGCTGTAATTCCTTCTGGCTCCAGATCCTGCTTGCTGTTCAACTACACCACTGGTTCTCCACCTGGGGGTTGATTGCCGATTTGCCAGGGGGTCGCGAATGCTGGCCGAGACGGACCCGGAGATATTGTGTTACGCCGGAGTCTGTCCGTCTCGGCCAGCGAGATGTCACTTCCGGGAGAGGAGAGACCACACGGAAGTGACGCTCCGTCAGCGCCATCTTGGTACTCTCGTCCGCAGTGAGGCTACACTTAGAAGTCGGCAAGTGGACATCTTCTTACACCCACCGAAGTCCGCTTGCTAAGGACGAGTCTACCAAGATGGCGGCGACGAAACGTCTTTTCCGGTTAACACAGACGGCTTGCTGATTCTGACGGAACACCAGTGATTTGGTTAGTCAGAGATACTAATTAATAAAAGCATTTTTGTACATCAATTTGCACCACTGTGCCATCAAACGCCGTCACTGTGCCAACAAACGCCGCCACTGTGCCCATCAGTTGCAACCACTGTGCCCATCAATTGCCGCCACTGTGCCCATTAGTTGGCGCCATTGTGCCATCAAACACAGCCACTGTGCTATCAAACGCCGCCACTGTACCCATCAAACGCAGCCACTGTGCCATCAAATGCAGCCACTGTACTCATCAATTGCCGCCACTGTGCCATCAAACGGCGCCACTGTGCCATCAAATGCCGCCACTCTGGCATCAAACGCCACCACTGTGGCATCAAACGAAGCCACTGTCCCCATCAAACGCAGCCACTGTGCCATATCAAATGCTCCCACTGTACCATCAAATGCTGCCCCCGTGCCATATCAATGCTTCCACTGTGCCCCACCGCCCGCCCGCCGTCTGCCCCCTGTCTCTCGGTGGGGCATTTTATTCATTTGTAATTTATATGTTAAGTAAATATTTTGCGCTGTATATTACAGATTGTTTTTGTGATTAATCACTACGCTTTAAGATGTTAAATTTGTAGGAATGAAAATACATCCTGCATATCAGATATTTATATTTCGATTCATAACAGTCGCAAAATTACAGCAATGAAATGACCAACGGAAATAATTTTACTGTTAGGGGTCCCCACAACTTGGGAAATTTTATCAAGGAGTCACGGCACTAGTAAGGTTGAGAACCACTGCACTACACTGATCTCTGGCTTCCTGACTTTCTGGCTTGTCTGACTATCGGTTCCAGTTACTGAACTTTGCCTATGTTTTGGCTAGGTTTGTTCCATTTACTTTTATTATTAAACAAGTGTGATTTAACTGGTACTTCTGTCTCGGTCTGATCCAATGTTTGTGACTGAAGTCCCCCCCCTCCTTTCTCTCTCCTCCCTCCAGGCGAGTGAGTACACTAAGGTAAGAGGAACTCGGATGTAAAGGGGGTCCTGTGGAATCTGATGTAAGGAGGCTTTGGGAACCCTGATTTAAGGGGGGATGCTTGAAACTCTGATGTAGGTTTGGGGAGCAGAAACCCCCTTACATCAGAGTTCTCTTTAATATCAAAGTCCACAGCGTCCCCCCTTAAAAAAAAAAATTTTGCCGTGAGCAACTAAAGTGTTTGGGTTTGGCTTGAAGAAAAGGTGGCAATCCTAGGGACAATCCTAAGGACCATGACCTGGTGACAGTTTGCAGCAGTGGCAGCTGGTGCTTAATTTTTTGGGGGGGCAACAAACAAACCTGCCCCCCCCCCCCAGGAGACCGACGGTGGCAATCAGTGCCACTCCCTCACAGAAAACGGGTGGCAGTGAGCAGTCCCCGCCCCCTGCGGTGCCGATCAGTCCAAACAACCCCCCTGGACGGCCGAGATCAGTGGACTTACCTTAGGAGGCCAATGCCAATGCTGCTCCTTGCTCCAGAGAAGAGCCGGGGCTGTTGCTTCTCCTTGCTGCTGAATAGGAAGTGAGTCCTCCTGAGACCCGATTGGACGGGAGTTCTAAGACACCCAAGCCAATTGGGTCTCAGGAGCCACTTCCTGATTGGCCCGGGAGGGGAATCAGGAAGACAATAGCAAATATTAATTGCTATTGTCACATAATTGGTTGGGTTCAGTGTGCAGTGCTCTGTGCCCCGAGCCCACCCTTTTTTAAAGCCTCAGGCTCTAATCATGTGCTTCAAAAAAAAAAAAAAACCCTATTGAAATCCATGTGTCCAGCACTCTGCATGTAGATTAGGGGCCGGGCCCATGGATTAGGGGGGGCGGCGCCCCTGCACCCCTAGTGGACAGGCCGCCACTGGTTTGCAGCAAAGTAAAAATGGGACCTCTAGGGTTCTTGGTCCATCTCCGTAATCAGGAGCTCTGGTGAAGACCAACTGCCACCGTGCCCTGTGTGAACAACTCACCTTTCCTGAAAAGGGGAAGCCATTAAAGCCAATGACCGCAACGCACTTCAGCAGAATGACAAAAATTTCAGACAGACCTTTTCAGAATTTCAATGAAATTTCAGGCAAATGAAAACTCTCATTTTTTGCTCACCTCTATTAGATAACTGCGTGACCTAAAGATAAAAAAAAGCAGATTCTGTCCTCCACTTGCATTTTTCATTGCACAATTTAATAAAAAAAAAAAAAGTCTCAGTCCCCTTTCCATAGTGAGGAGGAGGATGACCCAATCAAATTTGGTCACCTTGAGGGTACAGCTAATGAAACCGGTCATATCATAAATAAAACATGTACATTCAAAGGCTGAATATGTGAATCGCGGAGAGCCGTCTACGGAAATAGGTGCCAAAACGATAATGGAAGTTGTTTAAGATGTGCTCTCCTGCTTTTCCTTTCTGAATTTCAATCACACCTCGTACCCCCCCCTACAGAGCCCGGAGGGGCTGCAGCGATAGCACAGCGATAAGTGCCTTGGACAAAGAGATGGCAGAACACATCTGCATAGTCGGAAGAGGGGAATTTCATGCCTTGTTAAC
>JBBDGP010004919.1:0-118222 GCA_037952835.1 Lithobates septentrionalis
TTGTTCATCACACTTGTACTGGGACCATTGTTCATCACACTTGAACTGGGACCATTGTTCATCACACTTGAACTGGGACCATTGTTCATCACACTTGTACTGGGACCATTGTTCATCACACTTGTACTGGGACCATTGTTCATCACACTTGAACTGGGACCATTTTTCATCACACTTGTACTGGGACCATTGTTCATCACACTTGTACTGGGACCATTGTTCATCACACTTGTATTGGGACCATTGTTCATCACACTTGTACTGGGACCATTGTTCATCACACTTGTACTGGGACCATTGTTCATCACACTTGTACTGGGACCATTGTTCATCACACTTGTACTGGGACCATTGTTCATCACACTTGTATTGGGACCATTGTTCATCACACTTGTACTGGGACCATTGTTCATCACACTTGTATTGGGACCATTGTTCATCACACTTGTACTGGGACCATTGTTCATCACACTTGTACTGGGACCATTGTTCATCACACTGGTACTGGGACCATTGTTCATCACACTTGTATTGGGACCATTGTTCATCACACTTGAACTGGGACCATTGTTCATCACACTTGAACTGGGACCATTGTTCATCACACTTGTACTGGGACCATTGTTCATCACACTTGTACTGGGACCATTGTTCATCACACTTGTATTGGGACCATTGTTCATCACACTTGTACTGGGACCATTGTTCATCACACTGGTACTGGGACCATTGTTCATCACACTTGTACTGGGACCATTGTTCATCACACTTGTACTGGGACCATTGTCCATCACACTTGTACTGGGACCATTGTTCATCACACTTGTACTGGGACCATTGTTCATCACACTTGTACTGGGACCATTGTTCATCACACTTGTACTGGGACCATTGTCCATCACACTTGTACTGGGATGATTTTTATCAGTCACACAAACATTCACATTCCCATCAGGAATAATCACAGTTTCTGATGTAATACCAGCTGTCTCCTGAAGCTGTGCTGTAGAGTCCTCAGCAGCTGTGGGGCAAACAGCTTTAGACTCAGCTAAAGGGGGGTTAATTGGCTCTGCTGAATCTTGTAGTTCCTCTGCAGGAATGTCATTTTTTAAATGCATTTTTTGCTGCACTGCAGCATCAGCAGGTACAGCATTGCTACACATAGGACTAGCAGCCTGATTGTCACTGGGCACATTGTCTGTATCAGTCACAAAAACAGTTTTATACACCACATGAGGCTTGACGGGCTTTACCTTGTCAGGCACATTATCTGTTATGTCCTCCTCATGAAATAGCAACTGATCCCCCCGCAAAGGAGACTCCATTGCTTGGATTACCCTGAGCATGCCTCCTGAGTCCTGGGAAGGCATGGGGCTGCTTACCTCTCCCTGAGGGGGCAGGGGGTCAGAACTGGGGGTCTCCTCCTCCACCTCCATCTTTGTCATCCTGGCAAACCTTCTGTCATTGCAGAATTTTTCCTTAAAGGGCCCATCTCTGCCTTCCATCATGGCCACAATGGTCTCCTGGTGTTCCACCCGGACCTTGGCCAGTTGGATCTCCGGATCCATGGATCCACGTCTCTGGCTATGTAAGCCCTCACGCTGCCTTCTCAAGCGCTTCACCTCCGCTCTGAGCTTATAGAGCTTGTCTCTTTCCTTATTCAGGACCTTAATCCCGGCCACCACTCCCCTCTCACACGGATCACCTAGAGCAGCTCCAGAGAGACACCTTCCTCCTGACACACCTGTGCTCCAATGATGGGTGGGGCACTATTCCTCCTACTGACACCAATGATGGGACACTATTCCTCCCACTGACACCAATGATGGGGCACTATTCCTCCCACTGACACCAATGAAGGGGCACTATTCCTCCCACTGATACCAATGATGGGGCACTATTCCTCCCACTGATACCAATGATGGGACACTATTCCTCCCACTGATACCAATGATGGGACACTATTCCTCCCACTGACACCAATGATGGGACACTATTCCTCCCACTGACACCAATGATGGGGCACTATTCCTCCCACTGATACCAATGATGGGACACTATTCCTCCCACTGATACCAATGATGGGACACTATTCCTCCCACTGATACCAATGATGGGACACTATTCCTCCCACTGATACCAATGATGGGGCACTATTCCTCCCACTGATACCAATGATGAGGCACTATTCCTCCCACTGACACCAATGATGGGACACTATTCCTCCCACTGATACCAATGATGGGACACTATTCCTCCCACTGATACCAATGATGGGACACTATTCCTCCCACTGATACCAATGATGGGACACTATTCCTCCCACTGATACCAATGATGGGGCACTATTCCTCCCACTGACACCAATGATGGGGCACTATTCTCCTACTGACACCAATGATGGGACACTATTCCTCCCACTGATACCAATGATGGGGCACTATTCCTCCCACTGACACCAATGATGGGACACTATTCCTCCCACTGATACCAATGATGGGGCACTATTCCTCCCACTGACACCAATGATGGGGCACTATTCCTCTCACTGATACCAATGATGGGACACTATTCCTCCCACTGATACCAATGATGGGACACTATTCCTCCCACTGACACCAATGATGGGGCACTATTCCTCCCACTGACACCAATGATGGGGCACTATTCCTCCCACTGACACCAATGATGGGACACTATTCCTCCCACTGACACCAATGATGGGACACTATTCGTCCCACTGATACCAATGATGGGACACTATTTCTCCCACTGACACCAATGATAGGACACTATTTCTCCCACTGACACCAATGATGGGGCACTATTCCTCCCACTGACACCAATGATGGGACACTATTCCTCCCACTGATACCAATGATGGGACACTATTCCTCCCACTGATACCAATGATGGGACACTATTCCTCCCACTGATACCAATGATGGGACACTATTCCTCCCACTGATACCAATGATGGGACACTATTCCTCCCACTGACACCAATGATGGGACACTATTCCTCCCACTGATACCAATGATGGGACACTATTCCTCCCACTGATACCAATGATGGGACACTATTCCTCCCACTGATACCAATGATGGGACACTATTCCTCCCACTGATACCAATGATGGGACACTATTCCTCCCACTGACACCAATGATGGGACACTATTCCTCCCACTGACACCAATGATGGGACACTATTCCTCCCACTGACACCAATGATGGGACACTATTCCTCCCACTGACACCAATGATGGGACACTATTCCTCCCACTGACACCAATGATAGGACACTATTCCTCCCACTGATACCAATGATGGGACACTATTCGTCCCACTGACACCAATGATAGGACACTATTCGTCCCCTTAATACCAAATGTGGCAATGTTTACTCCCACTGATGCCTGGAAAATTTCCACTCCCGCTGGTAACAGTCCAGCCCCCGGGAAGTCTGAAGGACAATAAACTGGCTCTTTTTTTACAAAGTTTGGAGACCCCTGTTCTAGATATATTAATCCCAAACCAGAAAAAAAATTCCTAATCCTAGCTAACTAGAATGTCTCGCCTCCTGCTAAAGAAGAACCCCAGACTGATGAACTATCATGAGGAACTTATGGATCCATTCCAGAGCACATGTCCCCTTCATACTTGGATGAAGCCAAATCTTCAATGTGAGTGGGCCGGGACCTGAGACCGATCGTCTTCACAGATTTGTTTTCATTTCACATCAATAGAAAGTCATAGAAGATGTTTGTGTCTCGCTGAGTGCAGTAAGAGGAGCATTGTCTGTCACACAATATCCCCGCTTGTACGCCATTGTGTCTATTCAATGTTGTCATGTCTCAGTAAACCTGAAACCGTGCCAGAATTCTTCTACATGACGGAGGACCAATACACTGCGAGGGACCGATTCTAATGTATGAAGGACCAATACACTGCGAGGGACCGATTCTAATGTATGGAGGACCAATACACTGCGGGGAACCGATCCTAATGTATAGAGGACCAATACACTGCGGGGGACCGATCCTAATGTATGGAGGACCAATACACTGCGGGGGACCGATCCTAATGTATGGAGGACCAATACACTGCGGGGGACTGATCCTAATGTATGGAGGACCAATACACTGCGGGGGACTGATCCTAATGTATGGAGGACCAATACACTGCGGGGGACCGATCCTAATGTATGGAGGACCAATACACTGCGGGGGACTGATCCTAATGTATGAAGGACCAATACACTGCGGGGGACTGATCCTAATGTATGGAGGACCAATACACTGCGGGGGTCTGATCCTAATGTATGAAGGACCAATACACTGCGGGGGACCGATCCTAATGTATGGAGGACCAATACACTGCGGGGGACTGATCCTAATGTATGGAGGACCAATACACTGCGGGGGTCTGATCCTAATGTATGAAGGACCAATACACTGCGGGGGACCGATCCTAATGTATAGAGGACCAATACACTGCGGGGGACCGATCCTAATGTATGGAGGACCAATACACTGCGGGGAACCGATCCTAATGTATGGAGGACCAATACACTGCGGGGGACCAATCCTAATGTATGGAGGACCAATACACTGCGGGGAACCGATCCTAATGTATGGAGGACCAATACACTGCGGGGGACCGATCCTAATGTATAGAGGACCAATACACTGCGGGGGACCGATCCTAATGTATGGAGGACCAATACACTGCGAGGGACCGATCCTAATGTATGGAGGACCAATACACTGCGGGGAACCGATCCTAATGTATGGAGGACCAATACACTGCGGGGGACCGATCCTAATGTATAGAGGACCAATACACTGCGGGGGACCGATCCTAATGTATAGAGGACCAATACACTGCGGGGGACCGATCCTAATGTATGGAGGACCAATACACTGCGGGGGACCGATCCTAATGTATGGAGGACCAATACACTGCGGGGAACCGATCCTAATGTATGGAGGACCAATACACTGCGGGGGACTGATCCTAATGTATGGAGGACCAATACACTGCGGGGGTCTGATCCTAATGTATGAAGGACCAATACACTGCGAGGGACCGATCCTAATGTATGGAGGACCAATACACTGCGGGGAACCGATCCTAATGTATGGAGGACCAATACACTGCGGGGGACCGATCCTAATGTATAGAGGACCAATACACTGCGGGGGACCGATCCTAATGTATAGAGGACCAATACACTGCGGGGGACCGATCCTAATGTATGGAGGACCAATACACTGCGGGGGACCGATCCTAATGTATAGAGGACCAATACACTGCGGGGGACCGATCCTAATGTACGGAGGACCAATACACTGCGGGGGACCGATCCTAATGTATAGAGGACCAATACACTGCGGGGGACCGATCCTAATGTATGGAGGACCAATACACTGCGGGGGACCGATCCTAATGTATGGAGGACCAATACACTGCGGGGAACCGATCCTAATGTATGGAGGACCAATACACTGCGGGGGACCGATCCTAATGTATAGAGGACCAATACACTGCGGGGGACCGATCCTAATGTATAGAGGACCAATACACTGCGGGGGACCGATCCTAATGTATAGAGGACCAATACACTGCGGGGGACCGATCCTAATGTATGGAGGACCAATACACTGCGGGGAACCGATCCTAATGTATGGAGGACCAATACACTGCGGGGGACCGATCCTAATGTATAGAGGACCAATACACTGCGGGGGACCGATCCTAATGTATAGAGGACCAGTACACTGCGGGGGACCGATCCTAATGTATGGAGGACCAATACACTGCGGGGGACCGATCCTAATGTATGGAGGACCAATACACTGCGGGGGACCGATCCTAATGTATGGAGGACCAATACACTGCGGGGAACCGATCCTAATGTATGGAGGACCAATACACTGCGGGGGACCGATCCTAATGTATAGAGGACCAATACACTGCGGGGGACCGATCCTAATGTATAGAGGACCAGTACACTGCGGGGGACCGATCCTAATGTATGGAGGACCAATACACTGCGGGGGACCGATCCTAATGTATGAAGGACCAATACACTGCGAGGGACCGATCCTAATGTATGGAGGACCAATACACTGCGGGGAACCGATCCTAATGTATGGAGGACCAATACACTGCGGGGGACCGATCCTAATGTATAGAGGACCAATACACTGCGGGGGACCGATCCTAATGTATAGAGGACCAATACACTGCGGGGGACCGATCCTAATGTATAGAGGACCAATACACTGCAGGGGACCAATCCTAATGTATGGAGGACCAATACACTGCGGGGGACCGATCCTAATGTATGGAGGACCAATACACTGCGGGGGACCGATCCTAATGTATGGAGGACCAATACACTGCGGGGAACCGATCCTAATGTATGGAGGACCAATACACTGCGGGGGACCGATCCTAATGTATAGAGGACCAATACACTGCGGGGGACCGATCCTAATGTATAGAGGACCAATACACTGCGGGGGACCGATCCTAATGTATAGAGGACCAATACACTGCGGGGAACCGATCCTAATGTCTAGAGGACCAATACACTGCGAGGGACCAATCCTAATGTATAGAGGACCAATACACTGCGGGGGACCGATCCTAATGTCTAGAGGACCAATACACTGCGAGGGACCAATCCTAATGTATAGAGGACCAATACACTGCGGGGGACCAATCCTAATGTATAGAGGACCAATACACTGCGGGGGACCAATCCTAATGTATAGAGGACCAATACACTGCGGGGGACCAATCCTAATGTATGAAGGACCAATACACTGCGGGGGACCGATCCTAATGTAGGAAGGACCAATACACTGTGGAGAACCGATCCTAATGTATGGAGGACCAATACACTGTGGGGGTCCGATCCTAATGTATGAAGGACCAATACACTGCGGGGGACCGATCCTAATGTAGGAAGGACCAATACACTGCGGGGGACCGATCATAATGTATGGAGGACCAATACACTGTGGGGACCGATCATAATGTATGAAGGACCAATACACTGCGGGGGACCGATCCTAATGTAGGAAGGACCAATACACTGCGGGGGACCGATCCTAATGTACGGAGGACCAATACACTGCGGGGGACCGATCATAATGTATGAAGGACCAATACACTGCGGGGGACCGATCCTAATGTATGGAGGACCAATACACTGCGGGGGTCCGATCCTAATGTATGAAGGACCAATACACTGCGGGGGGACCGATCCTAATGTATGGAGGACCAATACACTGCGGAGGTCCGATCCTAATGTATGAAGGACCAATACACTGCGGGGGTCCGATCCTAATGTATGAAGGACCAATACACTGCGGGGGACCGATCCTAATGTATAGAGGACCAATACACTGTGGGGGACCGATCCTAATGTACGGAGGACCAATACACTGAGGGGGACCGATCCTAATGTATAGAGGACCAATACACTGCGGGGAACCGATCCTAATGTATAGAGGACCAATACACTGCGGGGGACTGATCCTAATGTATGGAGGACCAATACACTGCGGGGAACCGATCCTAATGTATAGAGGACCAATACACTGCGGGGGACCGATCCTAATGTATGGAGGACCAATACACTGAGGGGGACCGATCCTAATGTATAGAGGACCAATACACTGCGGGGGACCGATCCTAATGTATAGAGGACCAATACACTGCGGGGGACCGATCCTAATGTATAGAGGACCAATACACTGCGGGGGACCGATCCTAATGTACGGAGGACCAATACACTGCGGGGGGACCGATCCTAATGTATGGAGGACCAATGCACTGCGGGGGACCAATCCTAATGTATAGAGGACCAATACACTGCGGGGGACTGACCCTAATGTACGGAGGACCAATACACTGCGGGGGTCCGATCCTAATGTATGAAGGACCAATACACTGCGGGGGACCGACCCTAATGTACGGAGGACCAATACACTGCGGGGTTCCGATCCTAATGTATAGAGGACCAATACACTGCGGGGGACCGATCCTAATGTATGAAGGACCAATACACTGCGGGGGTCCGATCCTAATGTATGAAGGACCAATACACTGCGGGGGACCGATCCTAATGTATAGAGGACCAATACACTGTGGAGAACCGATCCTAATGTATGGAGGACCAATACACTGCGGGGGACCGATCCTAATGTATGAAGGACCAATACACTGCGGGGGACCGACCCTAATGTACGGAGGACCAATACACTGCGGGGGACCGATCATAATGTATGAAGGACCAATACACTGCGGGGGACCGATCCTAATGTATGAAGGACCAATACACTGCGGGGGACCGACCCTAATGTACGGAGGACCAATACACTGCGGGGGACCGATCATAATGTATGAAGGACCAATACACTGCGGGGGACCGATCCTAATGTATGGAGGACCAATACACTGCGGGGGTCCGATCCTAATGTATGAAGGACCAATACACTGCGGGGGGACCGATCCTAATGTATGGAGGACCAATACACTGCGGGGGTCCGATCCTAATGTATGAAGGACCAATACACTGCGGGGGTCCGATCCTAATGTATGGAGGACCAATACACTGCGAGGGACCGATCCTAATGTATGGAGGACCAATACACTGCGGGGGTCCGATCCTAATGTATGGAGGACCAATACACTGAGGGGGACCGATCCTAATGTATGGAGGACCAATACACTGCGAGGGACCGATCCTAATGTATGGAGGACCAATACACTGCGGGGGTCCGATCCTAATGTATGGAGGACCAATACACTGAGGGGGACCGATCCTAATGTATGAAGGACCAATACACTGCGAGGGACCGATCCTAATGTATGGAGGACCAATACACTGCGGGGGACCGATCCTAATGTATGAAGGACCAATACACTGCGGGGGACCGATCCTAATGTATGAAGGACCAATACACTGCGGGGGACCGATCCTAATGTATGGAGGACCAATACACTGCGGGGGACCGATCCTAATGTATGAAGGACCAATACACTGTGGAGAACCTATCCTAATGTATGAAGGACCAATACACTGCGGGGGACCGATCCTAATGTATGGAGGACCAATACACTGCGGGGGTCCGATCCTAATGTATGAAGGACCAATACACTGCGGGGGACCGATCCTAATGTATGAAGGACCAATACACTGCGGGGGACCGATCCTAATGTATGGAGGACCAATACACTGCGGGGGTCCGATCCTAATGTATGAAGGACCAATACACTGCGGGGGACCGATCCTAATGTATGGAGGACCAATACACTGCGGGGGACCGATCCTAATGTATGAAGGACCAATACACTGCGGGGGACCGATCCTAATGTATGGAGGACCAATACACTGTGGAGAACCGATCCTAATGTATGGAGGACCAATACACTGCGGGGGTCCGATCCTAATGTATGAAGGACCAATACACTGCGGGGGACCGATCCTAATGTATGAAGGACCAATACACTGCGGGGGACCGACCCTAATGTACGGAGGACCAATACACTGCGGGGGACCGATCCTAATGTATGAAGGACCAATACACTGCGGGGGACCGATCCTAATGTACGGAGGACCAATACACTGCGGGGGACCGATCCTAATGTATAGAGGACCAATACACTGCGGGGAACCGATCCTAATGTATGGAGGACCAATACACTGCGGGGAACCGATCCTAATGTATGGAGGACCAATACACTGCGGAGAACCGATCCTAATGTATAGAGGACCAATACACTGCGGAGAACCGATCCTAATGTATAGAGGACCAATACACTGCGGAGAACCGATCCTAATGTATAGAGGACCAATACACTGCGGAGAACCGATCCTAATGTATAGAGGACCAATACACTGCGGGGGACCGATCCTAATGTATAGAGGACCAATACACTGCGGGGGACCGATCCTAATGTATAGAGGACCAATACACTGCGGAGAACCGATCCTAATGTATAGAGGACCAATACACTGCGGGGGACCGATCCTAATGTATAGAGGACCAATACACTGCGGGGGACCGATCCTACAGAATGGAGGACCAATACACGTCGGGGGACAGATCCTAATGTATAGAGGACCAATACACTGCAGAGAACCGATCCTAATGTATAGAGGACCAATACACTGCGGAGAACCGATCCTAATGTATGGAGGACCAATACACTGCAGAGAACCGATCCTAATGTATAGAGGACCAATACACTGCGGGGGACCGATCCTAATGTATAGAGGACCAATACACTGCGGGGGACCGATCCTAATGTATAGAGGACCAATACACTGCGGAGAACCGATCCTAATGTATAGAGGACCAATACACTGCGGAGAACCGATCCTAATGTATGGAGGACCAATACACTGCAGAGAACCGATCCTAATGTATAGAGGACCAATACACTGCGGGGGACCGATCCTAATGTATAGAGGACCAATACACTGCGGGGGACCGATCCTAATGTATAGAGGACCAATACACTGCGGGGGGACCGATCCTAATGTATAGAGGACCAATACACTGCGGGGGACCGATCCTAATGTATAGAGGACCAATACACTGCGGGGGACCAATCCTAATGTATAGAGGACCAATACACTGCGAGGGACCAATCCTAATGTATAGAGGACCAATACACTGCGGGGGACCAATCCTAATGTATAGAGGACCAATACACTGCGGGGGGACCGATCCTAATGTATAGAGGACCAATACACTGCGGGGGACCGACCCTAATGTATAGAGGACCAATACACTGCGGGGGACCAATCCTAATGTATAGAGGACCAATACACTGCGGGGGACCAATCCTAATGTATAGAGGACCAATACACTGCGGGGGACTGATCCTAATGTATGGAGGACCAATACACTGCGAGGGACCGATCCTAATGTATAGAGGACCAATACACTGCGGGGGACCAATCCTAATGTATAGAGGACCAATACACTGCGGGGGACCGACCCTAATGTATAGAGGACCAATACACTGCGGGGGACCAATCCTAATGTATAGAGGACCAATACACTGCGAGGGACCGATCCTAATGTATAGAGGACCAATACACTGCGGGGGACCAATCCTAATGTATAGAGGACCAATACACTGCGAGGGACCAATCCTAATGTATAGAGGACCAATACACTGCGAGGGACCAATCCTAATGTATAGAGGACCAATACACTGCGGGGGACCAATCCTAATGTATAGAGGACCAATACACTGCGGGGGGACCGATCCTAATGTATAGAGGACCAATACACTGCGGGGGACCGACCCTAATGTATAGAGGACCAATACACTGCGGGGGACCAATCCTAATGTATAGAGGACCAATACACTGCGAGGGACCGATCCTAATGTATAGAGGACCAATACACTGCGGGGGGACCGATCCTAATGTATAGAGGACCAATACACTGCGGGGGACCAATCCTAATGTATAGAGGACCAATACACTGCGGAAGACAGATCCAAGCGTATGGAGGTCCAATACACTGCGGACGACCGATCCTAATGTATAGAGGACCAATACACTGCGGGGGACCGACCCTAATGTATAGAGGACCAATACACTGCGGGGGACCAATCCTAATGTATAGAGGACCAATACACTGCGAGGGACCGATCCTAATGTATAGAGGACCAATACACTGCGGGGGACCGACCCTAATGTATAGAGGACCAATACACTGCGGGGGACCAATCCTAATGTATAGAGGACCAATACACTGCGAGGGACCGATCCTAATGTATAGAGGACCAATACACTGCGGGGGGACCGATCCTAATGTATAGAGGACCAATACACTGCGGGGGACCGATCCTAATGTATAGAGGACCAATACACTGCGGGGGGACCGATCCTAATGTATGGAGGACCAATACACTGCGGGGGACCAATCCTAATGTATAGAGGACCAATACACTGCGGGGGACCGATCCTAATGTATGGAGGACCAATACACTGCGGAAGACAGATCCAAGCGTATGGAGGTCCAATACACTGCGGACGACCGATTCTAACGTATAGAGGACCAATACACTGCAAAGGATCGATCCTAGAGTATGGAGGACCAATACACTGCGGGGGACCGATCCTAATGTATAGAGGACCAATACACTGCAAAGGATCGATCCTAGAGTATGGAGGACCAATACACTGCGGGGGACCGATCCTAATGTATGGAGGACCAATACACTGCAGAGAACCGATCCTAATGTATAGAGGACCAATACACTGCGGGGGACCGATCCTAATGTATAGAGGACCAATACACTGCGGGGGACCGATCCTAATGTATAGAGGACCAATACACTGCGGGGGGACCGATCCTAATGTATAGAGGACCAATACACTGCGGGGGACCGATCCTAATGTATAGAGGACCAATACACTGCGGGGGACCAATCCTAATGTATAGAGGACCAATACACTGCGAGGGACCAATCCTAATGTATAGAGGACCAATACACTGCGGGGGACCAATCCTAATGTATAGAGGACCAATACACTGCGAGGGACCAATCCTAATGTATAGAGGACCAATACACTGCGAGGGACCAATCCTAATGTATAGAGGACCAATACACTGCGGGGGACCAATCCTAATGTATAGAGGACCAATACACTGCGGGGGACCAATCCTAATGTATAGAGGACCAATACACTGCGGGGGACCGACCCTAATGTATAGAGGACCAATACACTGCGGGGGACCAATCCTAATGTATAGAGGACCAATACACTGCGAGGGACCGATCCTAATGTATAGAGGACCAATACACTGCGGGGGACCAATCCTAATGTATAGAGGACCAATACACTGCGAGGGACCAATCCTAATGTATAGAGGACCAATACACTGCGAGGGGACCGATCCTAATGTATAGAGGACCAATACACTGCGGGGGACCGACCCTAATGTATAGAGGACCAATACACTGCGGGGGACCAATCCTAATGTATAGAGGACCAATACACTGCGAGGGACCGATCCTAATGTATAGAGGACCAATACACTGCGGGGGGACCGATCCTAATGTATAGAGGACCAATACACTGCGGGGGACCAATCCTAATGTATAGAGGACCAATACACTGCGGAAGACAGATCCAAGCGTATGGAGGTCCAATACACTGCGGACGACCGATTCTAACGTATAGAGGACCAATACACTGCAAAGGATCGATCCTAGAGTATGGAGGACCAATACACTGCGGGGGACCGATCCTAATGTATAGAGGACCAATACACTGCAAAGGATCGATCCTAGAGTATGGAGGACCAATACACTGCGGAAGACCGATCCTAATGTATGGAGGACCGATCCTATACAGTACAGAGGTCACCTTCGGCACTATATAGGACCATTCTCATACTGTAGAGCAGCCACTCTGAACCTGGATTCTTCCAATGGTTGCTGGTGGTTCAATGAACAGAGACTGATTAACCTTCCCTCTGATGGGAACTGGATGGTTCCAGAGCCAATGTCACTTGGTAGAGCCACTGACTCTCACTGAATTCATTTTTTAGCAGGGGTTCTCTGAGACCTGAAAATTATTTCTGAGGTATGAAAGGTTGAGAAAGGCTACCGTAGAGAGTTTTTATTTGGGTCATTTTGTTCCTGGTGTTGATGACCCCCAAACAGCACAAATCTCTCCCACACCTTGAGGTTAACAGAATTTATTCTGGTTACATCGCCTATCATGGTGAGCAATAGCAGTATCGAAAAACCGAATCCATCGCCTAACCCTAACCCTAAGTACCATCAATAAAGCCAAACCCATCGCCTAACCTTAAGCACCATCAATAAGCCCGAATCCATCGCCTAACCTTAAGCAGCGTCAATAAACCCAAACCCATCGCCTAACCCTAAGAACCATCAATAATCCCAAACCCATCGCTTAACCCGAACCCATCGCCTAACCTTAAGCAGCATCAATAAACCCAAACCCATCGTCTAACCCTAATCCTAAGCAGCATTAAAAAAAACCCAAACCCATCACCTAACCCTATCCCTGAGCACCATTAATAATCCCAAACACATCGCCCAACCCTAAGCACCATCAATAAACTCAAACCCATCGCCTAACCCTAATCCTAAGCAGCATCAATAAACCTGAACAAATCGCCTAACCCTAACCCTAAGAACCATCAATAAACCCAAAACCATCAGCTAACCCTATCCCTGAGCACCATTAATAATCCCAAACACATCGCCTAACCCTAACCCTAAGCAGCATCAATAAACCTGAACCCATCGCCTAACCCTAACCCTAAGAACCATCAATAAACCCAAACCCATCGCCTAACCCTAACCCTAAGAACCATCAATAAACCCAAACCCATCGCCTAACCCTAAGCCCCATCAGTAAACCCGAACCCATCCGCTAACCCTAAGCACCGTCAATAAATCCAAAACCATCGCCTAACCCTAATCCTAAGCAGCATCAATAAACCTGAACCCATCGCCTAACCCTAAGTACCATCAATAAACCCGAACCCATCAGCAAACCCTAAGCACATCAATAAACCCAAACCCATTGCCTAATCATGATCCTAAGCACCATCAATAAACCCAAACCCATCGCCTAACCTGAACCCATCGCCTGACCCTAAGAAGCATCAATAAATCCAAAACAATCGCCTAACCCTAAGAACCATCAATAAACCCAAACCTTTCGTCTAACCCTAACCCTAAGCACCATCAATAAACATAATCCTAAGCAGCATCAACAGAAACAGCACATACCAATAATACAAACCTCAAGCAAAAAAAATCAATGTAACAGCATTGTTAACCCTTGTTAACCCTAACCCATCGCCTAACCCTAAACCTAAGTATCCATCAATAAACCCAAACCCATCGCCTAACCCTAATCCATCGCCTGACCCTAATCACCATCAATAAACCCAAACCTTTCGTCTAACCCTAACCTGAAGCAGTATCAATAAGCCTGAACCCAATGGTTAACCCTAAGCACCATCAATAAACATAATCCTAAGCAGCATCAACAGAAACAGCACATACCAATAATATAAACTGCAAGCAATAAAAATGAATGTAACAGCAGATTTATGAAGAAATTGTGAACACACAAGGGTCCAGGCTGGGGTCCAGGCTGGGGTCCAGGCTTCGGTCCAGGCTGGGGTCCAGGCTTCGGTCCAGGCTGGGGTCCAGGCTGCAGAGTTTAGGCCTCTTGGTCTCTGGCCTCTGTGCCCTGACTAGTAAGAAATACACAGAAGCCCTACCCCCCTCCCCCCGGCTAGTGGTCAAATAGCTATTCTTGGCTAGTGTTGGGGCCAAAGTCCTTTTAGTGCTCTAAATGGATTTGTAATCCCAGAAGAGGGGGAAAGGAGTGCTCAAAAGAAAAGAGTGCCAGATATTCCAGTAGGAGAGCAACACTATCCTTTCAAGTAGGAAGGGAACAAAGTTGGTGGTGGTCTTGTATGGCAATCTCTTTTCCCTCCTAGGAGGAACATCTCTGAATATAAGTGCAGGCTGGTCCTCACAGGCTCTGGAGGTGTCCGTCAGGGAGGCAGCAGTGGATGTCACGCTTGATAGGGTCACACAAGGGCAGTCTCTCACCAAGTTGGTGCCCAGCTACCGTAATACTGGCAGCCCCACCCCCTAGTGGGTAGACTCCTAGAACCCATGTGCTGCCAACACAGTGTCACTCTGAGTCCTTGTCACTTCTGTAGTCACTACATTCTGGAGACCTGTCTCCCCTCTCTCTTCACAGGTGCCCATCCTTCTTCCTCAGGGGCTCTGTCCCCTCTAGGTACTCTTGGATCTGTAGTTCTAATCCCCTTCTCCACAGGCCTTTGTCTCTGTGTGGGGACTACATCTACCATAAGCCATTGGAGTCCCCACCTCCCCAGTCCGTTTTTGGTCTCTTCCAAAATGGCCACTCCGTGTACTGTATTGAAGACACCATATCGTTTATCATTGTCCATCTTCTCCTCCAATATGGTGGCAGCAACTAGTCTTCAACAAAATGGCTCTCACTTTTCTGTCTAGCACAGTCCTCCAATCAGGAAGAGGGAGTAACAAGCTGCAGTAGAGAAAGGTCCTTTAATGGGTCTATAGCCCAGGCTACATGGAACTCATCAGCCCCTTGTCTATTCACCAAGAATCATGAATGGAATGTGTCAGTCCTGACTCCTCGGTGTCTTTTGGGATTAATGTCGGCACTTTTCATGTGGCTATCCATTATAAGAAGAAACGTTTATAAACTGAATGGTAGTAAGTTGGGGTGGGGCTCTGTCGCTTCTCCACCTGGTCCTGCAGGGCTGGCAGCCATGTGAACAATGGTGGAGGTGGAAACCAGAAAAACAACTTTTACTGGGGAAGGTGAAATGCCCCCGGGGACACAATGGCCGAAGGGGGCAACAATAAAAACACTTCATTTCCAAGACTTGGCTGAAACTGGTTCTTCAGGAGGCAACACAATGAGGTCTCTGTCACCTTTCATCACCTGAAACATGGCAGCACTTCCCGCTCACAGGCTTAGCATGCCGAATGCTACATTCTGGGGGATCGGGGTGATATGTACATTATCCTGTATTCTGGGGTATTGGGGTGATATGTACATTATCCTGTATTCTGGGGTATTGGGGTGATATGTACATTATCCTGTATTCTGGGGGATCGGGGTGATATGTACATTATCCTGTATTCTGGGGTATTGGGGTGATATGTACATTATCCTGTATTCTGGGGTATTGGGGTGATAGGTACATTATCCTGTATTCTGGGGGATTGGGGTGATATGTACATTATCCTGTATTCTGGGGTATTGGGGTGATATGTACATTATCCTGTATTCTGGGGGATTGGGGTGATATGTACATTATCCTGTATTCTGGGGTATTGGGGTGATATGTATATTATCCTGTATTCTTGGGGATCGGGGTGATAGGTACATTATCCTGTATTCTGGGGTATTGGGGTGATAGGTACATTATCCTGTATTCTGGGGGATTGGGGTGATAGGTACATTATCCTGTATTCTGGGGGATCGGGGTGATATGTACATTATCCTGTATTCTGGGGTATTGGGGTGATATGTATATTATCCTGTATTCTTGGGGATCGGGGTGATAGGTACATTATCCTGTATTCTGGAGTATTGGGGTGATATGTACATTATCCTGTATTCTGGGGGATTGGGGTGATATGTACATTATCCTGTATTCTGGGGTATTGGGGTGATATGTACATTATCCTGTATTCTGGGGGATCGGGGTGATAGGTACATTATCCTGTATTCTGGGGGATCAGGGTGATATGTACATTATCCTGTATTCTGGGGTATTGGGGTGATATGTACATTATCCTGTATTCTGGGGTATTGGGGTGATATGTACATTATCCTGTATTCTGGGGTATTGGGGTGATATGTACATTATCCTGTATTCTGGGGTATTGGGGTGATATGTACATTATCCTGTATTCTGGGGTATTGGGGTGATATGTACATTATCCTGTATTCTGGGGTATTGGGGTGATATGTACATTATCCTGTATTCTGGGGGATCAGGGTGATAAGTACATTATCCTGTATTCTGGGGTATTGGGGTGATAGGTACATTATCCTGTATTCTGGGGGATTGGGGTGATAGGTACATTATCCTGTATTCTGGGGGATCGGGGTGATATGTACATTATCCTGTATTCTGGGGTATTGGGGTGATATGTACATTATCCTGTATTCTGGGGTATTGGGGTGATATGTACATTATCCTGTATTCTGGGGGATCGGGGTGATAGGTACATTATCCTGTATTCTGGGGGATTGGGGTGATAGGTACATTATCCTGTATTCTGGGGGATCGGGGTGATATGTACATTATCCTGTATTCTGGGGTATTGGGGTGATATGTACATTATCCTGTATTCTGGGGGATCGGGGTGATAGGTACATTATCCTGTATTCTGGGGGATCAGGGTGATATGTACATTATCCTGTATTCTGGGGGATCGGGGTGATATGTACATTATCCTGTATTCTGGGGGATCGGGGTGATAGGTACATTATCCTGTATTCTGGGGTATCAGGGTGATAGGTACATTATCCTGTATTCTGGGGTATTGGGGTGATATGTACATTATCCTGTATTCTGGGGTATTGGGGTGATATGTACATTATCCTGTATTCTGGGGGATCGGGGTGATAGGTACATTATCCTGTATTCTGGGGGATCGGGGTGATATGTACATTATCCTGTATTCTGGGGTATCGGGGTGATATGTACATTATCCTGTATTCTGGGGTATTGGGATGATATGTACATTATCCTGTATTCTGGGGTATTGGGGTGATATGTACATTATCCTGTATTCTGGGGTATTGGGGTGATAGGTACATTATCCTGTATTCTGGGGGATCGGGGTGATATGTACATTATCCTGTATTCTGGGGTATTGGGGTGATAAGTACATTATCCTGTATTCTGGGGGATCGGGGTGATATGTACATTATCCTGTATTCTGGGGTATTGGGGTGATATGTACATTATCCTGTATTCTGGGGTATTGGGGTGATATGTACATTATCCTGTATTCTGGGGGATCGGGGTGATAGGTACATTATCCTGTATTCTGGGGGATCGGGGTGATAGGTACATTATCCTGTATTCTGGGGTATTGGGGTGATAGGTACATTATCCTGTATTCTGGGGTATTGGGGTGATATGTACATTATCCTGTATTCTGGGGTATTGGGGTGATATGTACATTATCCTGTATTCTGGGGTATTGGGGTGATATGTATATTATCCTGTATTCTGGGGGATCGGGGTGATAGGTACATTATCCTATATTCTGGGGTATCGGGGTGATATGTACATTATCCTGTATTCTGGGGTATTGGGGTGATAGGTACATTATCCTATATTCTGGGGTATCGGGGTGATAGGTACATTATCCTATATTCTGGGGTATCGGGGTGATATGTACATTATCCTGTATTCTGGGGGATCGGGGTGATAGGTACATTATCCTGTATTCTGGGGTATCGGGGTGATATGTACATTATCCTGTATTCTGGGGTATTGGGGTAATAGGTACATTATCCTGTATTCTGGGGTATTGGGGTGATATGTACATTATCCTGTATTCTGGGGTATTGGGGTGATAGGTACATTATCCTGTATTCTGGGGTATTGGGGTGATAGGTACATTATCCTGTATTCTGGGGTATTGGGGTGATATGTACATTATCCTGTATTCTGGGGTATTGGGGTGATATGTACATTATCCTGTATTCTGGGGGATCGGGGTGATAGGTACATTATCCTGTATTCTGGGGTATCGGGGTGATATGTACATTATCCTGTATTCTGGGGGATTGGGGTGATATGTACATTATCCTGTATTCTGGGGTATTGTGGTGATAAGTACATTATCCTGTATTCTGGGGTATCAGGGTGATATGTACATTATCCTGTATTCTGGGGTATTGGGGTGATAGGTACATTATCCTGTATTCTGGGGGATCGGGGTGATATGTACATTATCCTGTATTCTGGGGTATTGGGGTGATAAGTACATTATCCTGTATTCTGGGGGATCGGGGTGATATGTACATTATCCTGTATTCTGGGGGATCGGGGTGATAGGTACATTATCCTGTATTCTGGGGGATCGGGGTGATATGTACATTATCCTGTATTCTGGGGTATTGGGGTGATATGTACATTATCCTGTATTCTGGGGGATCGGGGTGATATGTACATTATCCTGTATTCTGGGGTATTGGGGTGATAGGTACATTATCCTGTATTCTGGGGTATTGGGGTGATATGTACATTATCCTGTATTCTGGGGTATTGGGGTGATATGTACATTATCCTGTATTCTGGGGTATTGGGGTGATATGTACATTATCCTGTATTCTGGGGTATTGGGGTGATATGTACATTATCCTGTATTCTGGGGGATCGGGGTGATATGTACATTATCCTGTATTCTGGGGGATCGGGGTGATAGGTACATTATCCTGTATTCTGGGGTATTGGGGTGATAGGTACATTATCCTGTATTCTGGGGTATTGGGGTGATAAGTACATTATCCTGTATTCTGGGGTATTGGGGTGATAAGTACATTATCCTGTATTCTGGGGGATCGGGGTGATATGTACATTATCCTGTATTCTGGGGTATCGGGGTGATATGTACATTATCCTGTATTGTGGGGGATCGGGGTGATATGTACATTATCCTGTATTCTGGGGTATTGGGGTGATAGGTACATTATCCTGTATTCTGGGGTATTGGGGTGATATGTACATTATCCTGTATTCTGGGGTATTGGGGTGATATGTACTTTATCCTGTATTCTGGGGTATTGGGGTGATATGTACATTATCCTGTATTCTGGGGGATCGGGGTGATATGTACATTATCCTGTATTCTGGGGTATTGGGGTGATATGTACATTATCCTGTATTCTGGGGTATTGGGGTGATATGTACATTATCCTGTATTCTGGGGTATTGGGGTGATATGTACATTATCCTGTATTCTGGGGGATCGGGGTGATATGTACATTATCCTGTATTCTGGGGGATCGGGGTGATAGGTACATTATCCTGTATTCTGGGGTATTGGGGTGATAAGTACATTATCCTGTATTCTGGGGTATTGGGGTGATAAGTACATTATCCTGTATTCTGGGGGATCGGGGTGATATGTACATTATCCTGTATTCTGGGGTATCGGGGTGATATGTACATTATCCTGTATTGTGGGGGATCGGGGTGATATGTACATTATCCTGTATTCTGGGGTATTGGGGTGATAGGTACATTATCCTGTATTCTGGGGTATTGGGGTGATATGTACATTATCCTGTATTCTGGGGTATTGGGGTGATATGTACTTTATCCTGTATTCTGGGGTATCGGGGTGATATGTACATTATCCTGTATTCTGGGGTATCGGGGTGATATGTACATTATCCTGTATTGTGGGGGATCGGGGTGATATGTACATTATCCTGTATTCTGGGGTATTGGGGTGATAGGTACATTATCCTGTATTCTGGGGTATTGGGGTGATATGTACATTATCCTGTATTCTGGGGTATTGGGGTGATATGTACTTTATCCTGTATTCTGGGGTATTGGGGTGATATGTACATTATCCTGTATTGTGGGGGATCGGGGTGATATGTACATTATCCTGTATTCTGGGGTATTGGGGTGATATGTACATTATCCTGTATTCTGGGGTATTGGGGTGATATGTACTTTATCCTGTATTCTGGGGTATTGGGGTGATATGTACATTATCCTGTATTCTGGGGTATCGGGGTGATAGGTACATTATCCTGTATTCTGGGGTATTGGGGTGATATGTACATTATCCTGTATTGTGGGGGATCGGGGTGATATGTACATTATCCTGTATTCTGGGGTATTGGGGTGATATGTACATTATCCTGTATTCTGGGGTATTGGGGTGATATGTACATTATCCTGTATTCTGGGGTATTGGGGTGATAGGTACATTATCCTGTATTCTGGGGTATTGGGGTGATAGGTACATTATCCTGTATTCTGGGGTATTGGGGTGATATGTACATTATCCTGTATTCTGGGGGATCGGGGTGATATGTATATTATCCTGTATTCTGGGGGATCGGGGTGATAGGTACATTATCCTGTATTCTGGAGGATCGGGGTGATATGTACATTATCCTGTATTCTGGGGTATTGGGGTAATAGGTACATTATCCTGTATTCTGGGGGATCGGGGTGATATGTACATTATCCTGTATTCTGGGGTATTGGGGTGATATGTACATTATCCTGTATTCTGGGGTATCGGGGGGATATGTACATTATCCTGTATTCTGGGGTATCGGGGGGATATGTACATTATCCTGTATTCTGGGGTATTGGGGTGATAGGTACATTACCCTGTATTCTGGGGTATCGGGGTGATATGTACATTATCCTGTATTCTGGGGTATTGGGGTGATATGTACATTATCCTGTATTCTGGGGTATTGGGGTGATATGTACATTATCCTGTATTCTGGGGTATCGGGGTGATAGGTACATTATCCTGTATTGTGGGGGATCGGGGTGATAGGTACATTATCCTGTATTCTGGGGTATTGGGGTGATAGGTACATTATCCTGTATTCTGGGGTATTGGGGTGATATGTACATTATCCTGTATTCTGGGGGATCGGGGTGATAGGTACATTATCCTGTATTCTGGGGGATCGGGGTGATATGTACATTATCCTGTATTCTGGGGTATTGGGGTGATATGTACATTATCCTGTATTCTGGGGTATCGGGGTGATAGGTACATTATCCTGTATTGTGGGGGATCGGGGTGATAGGTACATTATCCTGTATTCTGGGGTATTGGGGTGATAGGTACATTATCCTGTATTCTGGGATATTGGGGTGATATGTACATTATCCTGTATTCTGGGGTATTGGGGTGATATGTACATTATCCTGTATTCTGGGGGATCGGGGTGATATGTACATTATCCTGTATTCTGGGGTATTGGGGTGATATGTACATTATCCTGTATTCTGGGGTATCGGGGTGATAGGTACATTATCCTGTATTGTGGGGGATCGGGGTGATATGTACATTATCCTGTATTCTGGGGTATTGGGGTGATAGGTATATTATCCTGTATTCTGGGGTATTGGGGTGATATGTACATTATCCTGTATTCTGGGGGATCGGGGTGATAGGTACATTATCCTGTATTCTGGGGTATTGGGGTGATATGTACATTATCCTGTATTCTGGGGTATTGGGGTGATATGTACATTATCCTGTATTCTGGGGTATCGGGGTGATATGTACATTATCCTGTATTCTGGGGTATCGGGGTGATAGGTACATTATCCTGTATTCTGGGGGATCGGGGTGATATGTACATTATCCTGTATTGTGGGGTATCGGGGTGATATGTACATTATCCTGTATTCTGGGGTATTGGGGTGATATGTACATTATCCTGTATTCTGGGGTATTGGGGTGATAAGTACATTATCCTGTATTCTGGGGTATCGGGGTGATAGGTACATTATCCTGTATTCTGGGGTATTGGGGTGATATGTACATTATCCTGTATTCTGGGGTATTGGGGTGATATGTACATTATCCTGTATTCTGGGGTATCGGGGTGATAGGTACATTATCCTGTATTCTGGGGTATTGGGGTGATATGTACATTATCCTGTATTCTGGGGTATCGGGGTGATATGTACATTATCCTGTATTCTGGGGTATTGGGGTGATATGTACATTATCCTGTATTCTGGGGTATTGGGGTGATATGTACATTATCCTGTATTCTGGGGTATCGGGGTGATAGGTACATTATCCTGTATTCTGGGGGATCGGGGTGATATGTACATTATCCTGTATTCTGGGGTATTGGGGTGATATGTACATTATCCTGTATTCTGGGGTATTGGGGTGATAGGTACATTATCCTGTATTCAGGAGTATTGGGGTGATAGGTACATTATCCTGTATTCTGGGGTATTGGGGTGATAGGTACATTATCCTGTATTCTGGGGTATCGGGGTGATAGGTACATTATCCTGTATTCTGGGGGATCGGGGTGATATGTACATTATCCTGTATTCTGGGGTATTGGGGTGATATGTACATTATCCTGTATTCTGGGGTATCGGGGTGATATGTACATTATCCTGTATTCTGGGGTATCGGGGTGATAGGTACATTATCCTGTATTCTGGGGTATCGGGGTGATATGTACATTATCCTGTATTCTGGGGTATCGGGGTGATAGGTACATTATCCTGTATTCTGGGGGATCGGGGTGATAGGTACATTATCCTGTATTCTGGGGTATTGGGGTGATATGTACATTATCCTGTATTCTGGGGGATCGGGGTGATATGTACATTATCCTGTATTCTGGGGTATTGGGGTGATATGTACATTATCCTGTATTCTGGGGGATCGGGGTGATAGGTACATTATCCTGTATTCTGGGGTATTGGGGTGATAGGTACATTATCCTGTATTCTGGGGTATTGGGGTGATATGTACATTATCCTGTATTCTGGGGGATCGGGGTGATAGGTACATTATCCTGTATTCTGGGGGATCGGGGTGATAGGTACATTATCCTGTATTCTCGGGTATTGGGGTGATATGTACATTATCCTGTATTCTGGGGGATCGGGTGATATGTACATTATCCTGTATTCTGGGGTATTGGGGTGATAGGTACATTATCCTGTATTCTGGGGTATCGGGGTGATATGTACATTATCCTGTATTGTGGGGTATCGGGGTGATATGTACATTATCCTGTATTCTGGGGTATTGGGGTGATAAGTACATTATCCTGTATTCTGGGGTATTGGGGTGATATGTACATTATCCTGTATTCTGGGGTATTGGGGTGATAAGTACATTATCCTGTATTCTGGGGTATCGGGGTGATAGGTACATTATCCTGTATTCTGGGGTATTGGGGTGATATGTACATTATCCTGTATTCTGGGGGATCGGGGTGATAGGTACATTATCCTGTATTCTGGGGTATTGGGGTGATATGTACATTATCCTGTATTCTGGGGTATTGGGGTGATATGTACATTATCCTGTATTCTGGGGTATTGGGGTGATATGTACATTATCCTGTATTCTGGGGTATTGGGGTGATATGTACATTATCCTGTATTCTGGGGTATTGGGGTGATATGTACATTATCCTGTATTCTGGGGTATTGGGGTGATAGGTACATTATCCTGTATTCTGGGGTATTGGGGTGATAGGTACATTATCCTGTATTCTGGGGTATCGGGGTGATATGTACATTATCCTGTATTCTGGGGTATTGGGGTGATAGGTACATTATCCTGTATTCTGGGGGATCGGGGTGATAGGTACATTATCCTGTATTCTGGGGTATCGGGGTGATATGTACATTATCCTGTATTCTGGGGTATCGGGGTGATATGTACATTATCCTGTATTCTGGGGTATCGGGGTGATAGGTGCATTATCCTGTATTCTGGGGGATCGGGGTGATAGGTACATTATCCTGTATTCTGGGGTATTGGGGTGATATGTACATTATCCTGTATTCTGGGGTATTGGGGTGATATGTACATTATCCTGTATTCTGGGGTATCGGGGTGATATGTACATTATCCTGTATTGTGGGGTATTGGGGTGATATGTACATTATCCTGTATTCTGGGGTATTGGGGTGATATGTACATTATCCTGTATTCTGGGGGATTGGGGTGATATGTACATTATCCTGTATTGTGGGGGATCGGGGTGATATGTACATTATCCTGTATTCTGGGGTATTGGGGTGATATGTACATTATCCTGTATTCTGGGGTATTGGGGTGATAAGTACATTATCCTGTATTCTGGGGTATTGGGGTGATATGTACATTATCCTGTATTCTGGGGTATTGGGGTGATAGGTACATTATCCTGTATTCTGGAGTATTGGGGTGATAGGTACATTATCCTGTATTCTGGGGTATCGGGGTGATAGGTACATTATCCTGTATTCTGGGGGTTGGGGTGATATGTACATTATCCTGTATTCTGGGGTATCGGGGTGATATGTACATTATCCTGTATTCTGGGGTATTGGGGTGATATGTACATTATCCTGTATTCTGGGGTATTGGGGTGATATGTACATTATCCTGTATTCTGGGGTATCGGGGTGATATGTACATTATCCTGTATTCTGGGGTATCGGGGTGATAGGTGCATTATCCTGTATTCTGGGGGATCGGGGTGATAGGTACATTATCCTGTATTCTGGGGTATTGGGGTGATATGTACATTATCCTGTATTCTGGGGTATTGGGGTGATATGTACATTATCCTGTATTCTGGGGGATCGGGGTGATAGGTACATTATCCTGTATTCTGGGGTATTGGGGTGATATGTACATTATCCTGTATTCTGGGGTATTGGGGTGATAGGTACATTATCCTGTATTCTGGGGTATTGGGGTGATATGTACATTATCCTGTATTCTGGGGTATCGGGGTGATATGTACATTATCCTGTATTCTGGGGTATTGGGGTGATATGTACATTATCCTGTATTCTGGGGTATTGGGGTGATAGGTACATTATCCTGTATTCTGGGGTATTGGGGTGATATGTACATTATCCTGTATTCTGGGGGATCGGGGTGATAGGTACATTATCCTGTATTCTGGGGTATTGGGGTGATATGTACATTATCCTGTATTCTGGGGGATCGGGGTGATAGGTACATTATCCTGTATTCTGGGGTATTGGGGTGATAAGTACATTATCCTGTATTCTGGGGTATTGGGGTGATAGGTACATTATCCTGTATTCTGGGGTATTGGGGTGATAGGTACATTATCCTGTATTCTGGGGGATCGGGGTGATATGTACATTATCCTGTATTCTGGGGTATTGGGGTGATATGTACATTATCCTGTATTCTGGGGTATTGGGGTGATATGTACATTATCCTGTATTCTGGGGTATTGGGGTGATATGTACATTATCCTGTATTCTGGGGTATTGGGGTGATATGTACATTATCCTGTATTCTGGGGTATTGGGGTGATATGTACATTATCCTGTATTCTGGGGTATTGGGGTGATATGTACATTATCCTGTATTCTGGGGTATCGGGGTGATATGTACATTATCCTGTATTCTGGGGTATCGGGGTGATAGGTGCATTATCCTGTATTCTGGGGGATCGGGGTGATAGGTACATTATCCTGTATTCTGGGGTATTGGGGTGATATGTACATTATCCTGTATTCTGGGGTATTGGGGTGATATGTACATTATCCTGTATTCTGGGGGATCGGGGTGATAGGTACATTATCCTGTATTCTGGGGTATTGGGGTGATATGTACATTATCCTGTATTCTGGGGTATTGGGGTGATAGGTACATTATCCTGTATTCTGGGGTATTGGGGTGATATGTACATTATCCTGTATTCTGGGGTATCGGGGTGATATGTACATTATCCTGTATTCTGGGGTATTGGGGTGATATGTACATTATCCTGTATTCTGGGGTATTGGGGTGATAGGTACATTATCCTGTATTCTGGGGTATTGGGGTGATATGTACATTATCCTGTATTCTGGGGGATCGGGGTGATAGGTACATTATCCTGTATTCTGGGGTATTGGGGTGATATGTACATTATCCTGTATTCTGGGGGATCGGGGTGATAGGTACATTATCCTGTATTCTGGGGTATTGGGGTGATAAGTACATTATCCTGTATTCTGGGGTATTGGGGTGATATGTACATTATCCTGTATTCTGGGGTATTGGGGTGATAAGTACATTATCCTGTATTCTGGGGTATTGGGGTGATATGTACATTATCCTGTATTCTGGGGTATTGGGGTGATAGGTACATTATCCTGTATTCTGGGGTATTGGGGTGATATGTACATTATCCTGTATTCTGGGGGATCGGGGTGATAGGTACATTATCCTGTATTCTGGGGTATTGGGGTGATATGTACATTATCCTGTATTCTGGGGGATCGGGGTGATAGGTACATTATCCTGTATTCTGGGGTATTGGGGTGATAAGTACATTATCCTGTATTCTGGGGTATTGGGGTGATAGGTACATTATCCTGTATTCTGGGGTATTGGGGTGATAGGTACATTATCCTGTATTCTGGGGGATCGGGGTGATATGTACATTATCCTGTATTCTGGGGTATTGGGGTGATATGTACATTATCCTGTATTCTGGGGTATTGGGGTGATATGTACATTATCCTGTATTCTGGGGTATTGGGGTGATATGTACATTATTATGTATTGTGGGGTATCAGGGTGATATGTACATTATCCTGTATTCTGGGGTATCAGGGTGATATGTACATTATCCTGTATTCTGGGGGATTGGGGTGATATGTACATTATCCTGTATTCTGGGGTATTGGGGTGATAAGTACATTACCCTGTATTCTGGGGTATCGGGGTGATAGGTACATTATCCTGTATTCTGGGGTATCGGGGTGATATGTACATTATCCTGTATTCTGGGGTATTGGGGTGATATGTACATTATCCTGTATTCTGGGGTATTGGGGTGATATGTACATTATCCTGTATTCTGGGGGATCGGGGTGATATGTACATTATCCTGTATTCTGGGGTATTGGGGTGATATGTACATTATCCTGTATTCTGGGGTATTGGGGTGATAGGTACATTATCCTGTATTCTGGGGGATCGGGGTGATATGTACATTATCCTGTATTCTGGGGTATTGGGGTAATAGGTACATTATCCTGTATTCTGGGGTATTGGGGTAATAGGTACATTATCCTGTATTCTGGGGTATTGGGGTGATATGTACATTATCCTGTATTCTGGGGTATTGGGGTGATATGTACATTATCCTGTATTCTGGGGTATTGGGGTAATAGGTACATTATCCTGTATTCTGGGGGATTGGGGTAATAGGTACATTATCCTGTATTCTGGGGTATTGGGGTAATAGGTACATTATCCTGTATTCTGGGGTATCGGGGGGATATGTACATTATCCTGTATTCTGGGGGATCGGGGTGATAGGTACATTATCCTGTATTCTGGGGTATCAGGGTGATATGTACATTATCCTGTATTCTGGGGTATTGGGGTGATATGTACATTATCCTGTATTCTGGGGTATTGGGGTGATAAGTACATTATCCTGTATTCTGGGGGATCGGGGTGATATGTACATTATCCTGTATTCTGGGGGATCGGGGTGATATGTACATTATCCTGTATTCTGGGGTATCAGGGTGATAGGTACATTATCCTGTATTCTGGGGTATTGGGGTGATAGGTACATTATCCTGTATTCTGGGGGATCGGGGTGATATGTACATTATCCTGTATTCTGGGGGATCGGGGTGATATGTACATTATCCTGTATTCTGGGGGATCGGGGTGATAGGTACATTATCCTGTATTCTGGGGTATCGGGGTGATATGTACATTATCCTGTATTCTGGGGTATTGGGGTGATAGGTACATTATCCTGTATTCTGGGGGATCGGGGTGATATGTACATTATCCTGTATTCTGGGGTATTGGGGTGATATGTACATTATCCTGTATTCTGGGGTATTGGGGTAATAGGTACATTATCCTGTATTCTGGGGTATTGGGGTGATATGTACATTATCCTGTATTCTGGGGTATTGGGGCGATATGTACATTATCCTGTATTCTGGGGTATCGGGGTGATAGGTACATTATCCTGTATTCTGGGGTATTGGGGTGATAGGTACATTATCCTGTATTCTGGGGTATTGGGGTGATAGGTACATTATCCTGTATTCTGGGGTATTGGGGTGATAGGTACATTATCCTGTATTCTGGGGTATTGGGGTGATAGGTACATTATCCTGTATTCTGGGGTATTGGGGTGATAGGTACATTATCCTGTATTCTGGGGTATCGGGGTGATATGTACATTATCCTGTATTCTGGGGTATTGGGGTGATATGTACATTATCCTGTATTCTGGGGATCGGGGTGATAGGTACATTATCCTGTATTCTCGGGGTTGGGGTGATATGTACATTATCCTGTATTCTGGGGGATCGGGTGATATGTACATTATCCTGTATTCTGGGGTATTGGGGTGATAGGTACATTATCCTGTATTCTGGGGTATCGGGGTGATATGTACATTATCCTGTATTGTGGGGTATCGGGGTGATATGTACATTATCCTGTATTCTGGGGTATTGGGGTGATAAGTACATTATCCTGTATTCTGGGGTATTGGGGTGATAGGTACATTATCCTGTATTCTGGGGTATTGGGGTGATAGGTACATTATCCTGTATTCTGGGGGATCGGGGTGATAGGTACATTATCCTGTATTCTGGGGTATTGGGGTGATATGTACATTATCCTGTATTCTGGGGGATCGGGGTGATAGGTACATTATCCTGTATTCTGGGGTATTGGGGTGATATGTACATTATCCTGTATTCTGGGGTATTGGGGTGATATGTACATTATCCTGTATTCTGGGGTATCGGGTGATATGTACATTATCCTGTATTCTGGGGTATTGGGGTGATAAGTACATTACCCTGTATTCTGGGGTATCGGGGTGATAGGTACATTATCCTGTATTCTGGGGTATTGGGGTGATATGTACATTATCCTGTATTCTGGGGGATCGGGGTGATAGGTACATTATCCTGTATTCTGGGGTATCGGGGTGATATGTACATTATCCTGTATTCTGGGGTATTGGGGTGATATGTACATTATCCTGTATTCTGGGGTATCGGGGTGATATGTACATTATCCTGTATTCTGGGGGATCGGGGTGATAGGTACATTATCCTGTATTCTGGGGGATCGGGGTGATAGGTACATTATCCTGTATTCTGGGGGATTGGGGTGATAGGTACATTATCCTGTATTCTGGGGTATCGGGGTGATATGTACATTATCCTGTATTCTGGGGGATCGGGGTGATAGGTACATTATCCTGTATTCTGGGGGATTGGGGTGATAGGTACATTATCCTGTATTCTGGGGTATTGGGGTGATATGTACTTTATCCTGTATTCTGGGGTATTGGGGTGATATGTACATTATCCTGTATTCTGGGGTATTGGGGTGATATGTACATTATCCTGTATTCTGGGGGATCGGGGTGATATGTACATTATCCTGTATTCTGGGGTATTGGGGTGATAAGTACATTATCCTGTATTCTGGGGTATTGGGGTGATAGGTACATTATCCTGTATTCTGGGGTATTGGGGTGATAGGTACATTATCCTGT
This sequence comes from Lithobates septentrionalis, assembly GCA_037952835.1. NCBI lineage: Eukaryota > Metazoa > Chordata > Amphibia > Anura > Ranidae > Lithobates > Lithobates septentrionalis. The sequence continues at coordinate 30,910 of JBBDGP010004919.1, forward strand.
ATTCTGGGGGATTGGGGTGATAGGTACATTATCCTGTATTCTGGGGGATCGGGGTGATATGTACATTATCCTGTATTCTGGGGTATTGGGGTGATATGTACATTATCCTGTATTCTGGGGGATCGGGGTGATAGGTACATTATCCTGTATTCTGGGGTATTGGGGTGATATGTACATTATCCTGTATTCTGGGGTATTGGGGTGATATGTACATTATCCTGTATTCTGGGGGATTGGGGTGATATGTACATTATCCTGTATTCTGGGGTATTGGGGTGATATGTACATTATCCTGTATTCTGGGGTATCGGGGAGATATGTACATTATCCTGTATTCTGGGGTATTGGGGTGATAGGTACATTATCCTGTATTCTGGGGTATCGGGGTGATATGTACATTATCCTGTATTCTGGGGGATTGGGGTGATAAGTACATTATCCTGTATTCTGGGGTAGTGATAGGTACATTATCCTGTATTCTGGGGTATCGGGGTGATATGTACATTATCCTGTATTCTGGGGTATCGGGGTGATATGTACATTATCCTGTATTCTGGGGTATTGGGGTGATATGTACATTATCCTGTATTCTGGGGGATTGGGGTGATATGTACATTATCCTGTATTCTGGGGTAGTGATAGGTACATTATCCTGTATTCTGGGGGATTGGGGTGATATGTACATTATCCTGTATTCTGGGGTATTGGGGTGATAGGTACATTATCCTGTATTCTGGGGTATTGGGGTGATATGTACATTATCCTGTATTCTGGGGTATTGGGGTGATAGGTACATTATCCTGTATTCTGGGGGATCGGGGTGATAGGTACATTATCCTGTATTCTGGGGTATTGGGGTGATATGTACATTATCCTGTATTCTGGGGGATCGGGGTGATATATACATTATCCTGTATTCTGGGGTATCGGGGTGATAGGTACATTATCCTGTATTCTGGGGTATTGGGGTGATAGGTACATTATCCTGTATTCTGGGGGATCGGGGTGATATGTACATTATCCTGTATATCAGGGTGTATTCGGGGAACAGGTGGTGTTATCAGGGTGTTTTGGGGGAACAGGTGGGGTTATCAGGGTGTATCGGGGTGATAGGTGGGGTGATCGGGGTGTATCGGGGTGTATCGGGGTGATAGGTGGGGTGATCAGGGTGTATCGGGGTGATAGGTGGGGTTATCAGGGTGTATCGGGGTGATAGGTGGGGTGATCAGGGTGTATCGGGTGATAGGTGGGGTGATCGGGGTGTATCGGGGTGTATCGGGTGATAGGTGGGTGTATTAGGGTGAGAGGTGGGGTAATCGGGGTGTATCAGGTGATAGGTGGGTGTATTAGGGTGAGAGGTGGGGTAATCGGGGTGTATCGGGATGAGAGGTGGGGTAATCGGGGTGTATCGGGATGAGAGGTGGGGTAATCGGGGTGATCGGGGTGTATCGGGGTGATAGGTGGGGTGATCGGGGTGTATCGGGGTGTATCGGGGTGATAGGTGGGGTTATCAGGGTGTATCGGGGTGATAGGTGGGGTTATCAGGGTGTATCGGGGTGATAGGTGGGGTGATCAGGGTGTATCGGGTGATAGGTGGGGTGATCGGGGTGTATCGGGGTGTATCGGGTGATAGGTGGGTGTATTAGGGTGAGAGGTGGGGTAATCGGGTGTATCAGGTGATAGGTGGGTGTATTAGGGTGAGAGGTGGGGTAATCGGGGTGTATCGGGATGAGAGGTGGGGTAATCGGGGTGTATCGGGATGAGAGGTGGGGTAATCGGGGTGATCGGGGGGTATCGGGGTGATAGGTGGGGTGATCGGGGTGTATCGGGGTGATAGGTGGGGTTATCAGGGTGTATCGGGGTGATAGGTGGGGTTATCAGGGTGTATCGGGGTGATAGGTGGGGTTATCAGGGTGTATCGGGTGATAGGTGGGTGTATTAGGGTGAGAGGTGGGGTAATCGGGGTGTATCGGGGTGACTTGCACTGTGGGTAAGTCTCTCTCGGTGTTTTGGTAGATTTGTCACCCTCCTCCTCCCCTCCCTTCCTCGGAATGGCTCCATGTAGAACTGGTTGGTCTAGTTTTATAATCCAGCTCTGAGTGAGACGCAGAGACAGTGACATCGTTCCTCGCCCTGCATTCAGCGTCAGACCCTCCAACAACTACAACCACCACCATGTCACCGGGACCCTCCTATCCCCCACTGTGGCCCCCCAGGATCTGCCACCATCTGAGGTCCCTGCTACTTCTTTCCCTCTGCTTTACAGGTAGGAGACAAACATATGAACTGTGTACAGATGGGAGTACCACCATTGTGTGTTCTGGGAGTACCACCATTGTGTGTTCTGGGAGTACCACCATTGTGTGTTCTGGGAGTACCACCATTGTGTGTTCTGGGAGTACCACCATTGTGTCTTCTGGGAGTACCACCATTGTGTGTTCTGGGGGTACCACCATTGTGTGTTCTGGGGGTACCACCATTGTGTGTTCTGGGGGTACCACCATTGTGTGTTCTGGGGGTACCACCATTGTGTGTTCTGGGAGTACCACCATTGTGTGTTCTGGGGGTACCACCATTGTGTGTTCTGGGGGTACCACCATTGTGTGTTCTGGGTTCTGTCACTGTACAATGCAGGAATAGCTGCTGTCACTGGATGTCTGTCTCTATACTTCCTATGGACAGATCCGGCGATATCTCTCCTATATGGAGGTCTCAGGAGGTCTCTCCTATATGGAGGTCTCAGGAGGTCTCTCCTATATGGAGGTCTCATTTTGGTTGGACACTAGGTGGGTACTGTAGGGGGTGAAGTTGCCCCAGAGGGGGAGGGGAGCAGGGCTCTGATCACATATAATATGGGGGTTGGTTGGACACTGGGTGGGTATTGTAGGGGGTGAAGTTGCCCCAGAGGGGGAGGGGGAGCAAGGCTCTGATCACATATAATATGGGGGTTGGTTGGACACTGGGTGGGTATTGTAGGGGGTGAAGTTGCCCCAGAGGGGGAGGGGAGCAGGGCTCTGATCACATATAATATGGGGTTTGGTTGGACACTGGGTGGGTACTGTAGGGGGTGAAGTTACCCCAGAGGGGGAGGGGAGCAGGGCTCTGATCACATATAATATGGGGGTTGGTTGGACACTGGGTGGGTACTGTAGGGGGTGAAGTTGCCCCAGAGGGGGAGGGGGAGCAAGGCTCTGATCACATATAATATGGGGGTTGGTTGGACACTGGGTGGGTATTGTAGGGGGTGAAGTTGCCCCAGAGGGGGAGGGGAGCAGGGCTCTGATCACATATAATATGGGGTTTGGTTGGACACTGGGTGGGTACTGTAGGGGGTGAAGTTGCCCCAGAGGGGGAGGGGGAGCAGGGCTCTGATCACATATAATATGGGGGTTGGTTGGACACTGGGTGGGTACTGTAGGGGGTGAAGTTGCCCCAGAGGGGGAGGGGGAGCAAGGCTCTGATCACATATAATATGGGGGTTGGTTGGACACTGGGTGGGTACTGTAGGGGGTGAAGTTGCCCCAGAGGGGGAGGGGGAGCAAGGCTCTGATCACATATAATATGGGGGTTGGTTGGACACTGGGTGGGTATTGTAGGGGGTGAAGTTGCCCCAGAGGGGGAGGGGGAGCAAGGCTCTGATCACATATAATATGGGGGTTGGTTGGACACTGGGTGGGTACTGTAGGGGGTGAAGTTGCCCCAGAGGGGGAGGGGGAGCAAGGCTCTGATCACATATAATATGGGGGTTGGTTGGACACTGGGTGGGTACTGTAGGGGGTGAAGTTGCCCCAGAGGGGGAGGGGGAGCAAGGCTCTGATCACATATAATATGGGGGTTGGTTGGACACTGGGTGGGTATTGTAGGGGCTGAAGTTGCCCCAGAGGGGGAGGGGGAGCAAGGCTCTGATCACATATAATATGGGGGTTGGTTGGACACTGGGTGGGTACTGTAGGGGGTGAAGTTGCCCCAGAGGGGGAGGGGGAGCAAGGCTCTGATCACATATAATATGGGGGTTGGTTGGACACTGGGTGGGTATTGTAGGGGGTGAAGTTGCCCCAGAGGGGGAGGGGGAGCAAGGCTCTGATCACATATAATATGGGGGTTGGTTGGACACTGGGTGGGTACTGTAGGGGGTGAAGTTGCCCCAGAGGGGGAGGGGGAGCAAGGCTCTGATCACATATAATATGGGGGTTGGTTGGACACTGGGTGGGTATTGTAGGGGGTGAAGTTGCCCCAGAGGGGGAGGGGGAGCAAGGCTCTGATCACATATAATATGGGGGTTGGTTGGACACTGGGTGGGTACTGTAGGGGGTGAATGCTCTAGGGGTGTCGGGTCAGGAGAGGACATTTTTTAAGGTGAAAGCTTCACTTGCTGCATGCTTGTTTTGGGTCTTTGCCTACATGGTAGTGATAGAAGGATCAGGATGACTTTCCTGCACCTTGGCTGATTCTATATATCTCTCCTCTGGGTATATAGATCTGATATAAAGGGGGACTGTGACTTGGAGAACAGATCTCCTGTCCTGCTTCAGCTCCCCATAACCTTCCATTGAATCAGAATGTAAGCTCTTGGGCTCAGCATTTCCTGCAGAGATTACAATGTATGATTGAGAAATGTCCATGAAGCGGGGTGACACATGAACGAAGCATTCCTAGGTCACCATGATTCATAATTCCGGGGTGACAGTAACATGTACAGGACACTTTTGCTGTCACGCAGGCCTCTGATCGGTTGCCGGAGTTTATAACACACCAGATCTCACCGAATTCCTCGTAAATGGTTCCAGCCCTCCTTCTACTCTGTAATTAAAGGTTTAGTGGAGGAGCTGTGAGAGTCGGCTGAGCTCTGTCAGTATCTGGGGGGGGGGGGGGTGGCTCTGGGGCAGAAGGGGATCGTCTATCGATATTGGGGTGTTACATCAGTGTGGACTGTCAGTATGAAGGGTGTTGGGTCAGATGGATTGTCAGTATGGGGGGTGTTGGGTCAGATGGATTGTCAGGATGGGGGGTGTTGGGTCAGATGGATTGTCAGTATGAAGGGTGTTGGGTCAGATGGACTGTCAGTATGGAGGGTGTTGGGTCAGATGGATTGTCAGTATGGAGGGTGTTGGGTCAGATGGATTGTCAGTATGGAGGGTGTTGGGTCAGATGGATTGTCAGTATGGAGGGTGTTGGGTCAGATGGACTGTCAGTATGGAGGGTGTTGGGTCAGATGGATTGTCAGTATGGAGGGTGTTGGGTCAGATGGATTGTCAGTATGGGGGGTGTTGGGTCAGATGGATTGTCAGTATGGAGGGTGTTGGGTCAGATGGACTGTCAGTATGGGGGGTGTTGGGTCAGATGGATTGTCAGTATGGAGGGTGTTGGGTCAGATGGATTGTCAGGATGGAGGGTGTTGGGTCAGATGGATTGTCAGGATGGAGGGTGTTGGGTCAGATGGATTGTCAGGATGGAGGGTGTTGGGTCAGATGGACTGTCAGTATGGAGGGTGTTGGGTCAGATGGATTGTCAGTATGGGGGGTGTTGGGTCAGATGGATTGTCAGTATGGAGGGTGTTGGGTCAGATGGATTGTCAGCATGGAGGGTGTTGGGTCAGATGGACTGTCAGTATGGGGGGTGTTGGGTCAGATGGACTGTCAGTATGGAGGGTGTTGGGTCAGATGGATTGTCAGTATGGAGGGTGTTGGGTCAGATGGATTGTCAGTATGGAGGGTGTTGGGTCAGATGGACTGTCAGTATGGGGGGTGTTGGGTCAGATGGATTGTCAGGATGGAGGGTGTTGGGTCAGATGGACTGTCAGTATGAGGGGTGTTGGGTCAGATGGACTGTCAGTATGGAGGGTGTTGGGTCAGATGGATTGTCAGTATGGAGGGTGTTGGGTCAGATGGATTGTCAGTATGGAGGGTGTTGGGTCAGATGGACTGTCAGTATGGAGGGTGTTGGGTCAGATGGACTGTCAGTATGGGGGGTGTTGGGTCAGATGGACTGTCAGTATGGAGGGTGTTGGGTCAGATGGACTGTCAGTATGGAGGGTGTTGGGTCAGATGGATTGTCAGTATGGAGGGTGTTGGGTCAGATGGATTGTCAGTATGGGGGGTGTTGGGTCAGATGGACTGTCAGTATGGAGGGTGTTGGGTCAGATGGATTGTCAGTATGGAGGGTGTTGGGTCAGATGGATTGTCAGTATGGAGGGTGTTGGGTCAGATGGATTGTCAGTATGGAGGGTGTTGGGTCAGATGGATTGTCAGTATGGGGGGTGTTGGGTCAGATGGATTGTCAGTATGGAGGGTGTTGGGTCAGATGGATTGTCAGTATGGGGGGTGTTGGGTCAGATGGACTGTCAGTATGGAGGGTGTTGGGTCAGATGGATTGTCAGTATGGAGGGTGTTGGGTCAGATGGATTGTCAGTATGGAGGGTGTTGGGTCAGATGGATTGTCAGTATGGAGGGTGTTGGGTCAGATGGATTGTCAGTATGGGGGGTGTTGGGTCAGATGGACTGTCAGTATGGAGGGTGTTGGGTCAGATGGATTGTCAGTATGGAGGGTGTTGGGTCAGATGGACTGTCAGTATGGAGGGTGTTGGGTCAGATGGATTGTCAGTATGGAGGGTGTTGGGTCAGATGGATTGTCAGTATGGAGGGTGTTGGGTCAGATGGATTGACAGTATGGAGGGTGTTGGGTCAGATGGATTGTCAGGATGGAGGGTGTTGGGTCAGATGGATTGTCAGGATGGGGGGTGTTGGGTCAGATGGATTGTCAGTATGAAGGGTGTTGGGTCAGATGGACTGTCAGTATGGAGGGTGTTGGGTCAGATGGATTGTCAGTATGGAGGGTGTTGGGTCAGATGGATTGTCAGTATGGAGGGTGTTGGGTCAGATGGACTGTCAGTATGGAGGGTGTTGGGTCAGATGGATTGTCAGTATGGAGGGTGTTGGGTCAGATGGATTGTCAGTATGGAGGGTGTTGGGTCAGATGGATTGTCAGTATGGAGGGTGTTGGGTCAGATGGACTGTCAGTATGGAGGGTGTTGGGTCAGATGGATTGTCAGTATGGAGGGTGTTGGGTCAGATGGATTGTCAGTATGGAGGGTGTTGGGTCAGATGGATTGACAGTATGGAGGGTGTTGGGTCAGATGGATTGTCAGGATGGAGGGTGTTGGGTCAGATGGATTGTCAGGATGGGGGGTGTTGGGTCAGATGGATTGTCAGTATGAAGGGTGTTGGGTCAGATGGACTGTCAGTATGGAGGGTGTTGGGTCAGATGGATTGTCAGTATGGAGGGTGTTGGGTCAGATGGATTGTCAGTATGGAGGGTGTTGGGTCAGATGGACTGTCAGTATGGAGGGTGTTGGGTCAGATGGATTGTCAGTATGGAGGGTGTTGGGTCAGATGGATTGTCAGTATGGGGGGTGTTGGGTCAGATGGATTGTCAGTATGGAGGGTGTTGGGTCAGATGGACTGTCAGTATGGGGGGTGTTGGGTCAGATGGATTGTCAGTATGGAGGGTGTTGGGTCAGATGGATTGTCAGGATGGAGGGTGTTGGGTCAGATGGATTGTCAGTATGGAGGGTGTTGGGTCAGATGGATTGTCAGTATGGGGGATGTTGGGTCAGATGGATTGTCAGTATGGAGGGTGTTGGGTCAGATGGATTGTCAGCATGGAGGGTGTTGGGTCAGATGGACTGTCAGTATGGGGGGTGTTGGGTCAGATGGACTGTCAGTATGGAGGGTGTTGGGTCAGATGGACTGTCAGTATGGAGGGTGTTGGGTCAGATGGACTGTCAGTATGGGGGGTGTTGGGTCAGATGGATTGTCAGGATGGAGGGTGTTGGGTCAGATGGATTGTCAGTATGGAGGGTGTTGGGTCAGATGGATTGTCAGTATGGAGGGTGTTGGGTCAGATGGACTGTCAGTATGGGGGGTGTTGGGTCAGATGGATTGTCAGGATGGAGGGTGTTGGGTCAGATGGACTGTCAGTATGGAGGGTGTTGGGTCAGATGGATTGTCAGTATGGGGGGTGTTGGGTCAGATGGATTGTCAGTATGGGGGGTGTTGGGTCAGATGGATTGTCAGGATGGAGGGTGTTGGGTCAGATGGATTGTCAGTATGGAGGGTGTTGGGTCAGATGGATTGTCAGTATGAAGGGTGTTGGGTCAGATGGATTGTCAGGATGGAGGGTGTTGGGTCAGATGGATTGTCAGTATGGAGGGTGTTGGGTCAGATGGATTGTCAGTATGAGGGGTGTTGGGTCAGATGGACTGTCAGTATGGAGGGTGTTGGGTCAGATGGATTGTCAGTATGGAGGGTGTTGGGTCAGATGGATTGTCAGTATGGAGGGTGTTGGGTCAGATGGATTGTCAGTATGGAGGGTGTTGGGTCAGATGGATTGTCAGTATGGAGGGTGTTGGGTCAGATGGATTGTCAGTATGGGGGGTGTTGGGTCAGATGGACTGTCAGTATGGAGGGTGTTGGGTCAGATGGATTGTCAGTATGGAGGGTGTTGGGTCAGATGGACTGTCAGTATGGAGGGTGTTGGGTCAGATGGATTGTCAGTATGGAGGGTGTTGGGTCAGATGGATTGTCAGTATGGAGGGTGTTGGGTCAGATGGATTGACAGTATGGAGGGTGTTGGGTCAGATGGATTGTCAGGATGGAGGGTGTTGGGTCAGATGGATTGTCAGGATGGGGGGTGTTGGGTCAGATGGATTGTCAGTATGAAGGGTGTTGGGTCAGATGGACTGTCAGTATGGAGGGTGTTGGGTCAGATGGATTGTCAGTATGGAGGGTGTTGGGTCAGATGGACTGTCAGTATGGAGGGTGTTGGGTCAGATGGACTGTCAGTATGGAGGGTGTTGGGTCAGATGGATTGTCAGTATGGAGGGTGTTGGGTCAGATGGATTGTCAGTATGGGGGGTGTTGGGTCAGATGGATTGTCAGTATGGAGGGTGTTGGGTCAGATGGACTGTCAGTATGGGGGGTGTTGGGTCAGATGGATTGTCAGTATGGAGGGTGTTGGGTCAGATGGATTGTCAGGATGGAGGGTGTTGGGTCAGATGGATTGTCAGTATGGAGGGTGTTGGGTCAGATGGATTGTCAGTATGGGGGATGTTGGGTCAGATGGATTGTCAGTCTGGAGGGTGTTGGGTCAGATGGATTGTCAGCATGGAGGGTGTTGGGTCAGATGGACTGTCATTATGGGGGGTGTTGGGTCAGATGGACTGTCAGTATGGGGGGTGTTGGGTCAGATGGATTGTCAGGATGGAGGGTGTTGGGTCAGATGGATTGTCAGTATGGAGGGTGTTGGGTCAGATGGACTGTCAGTATGGGGGGTGTTGGGTCAGATGGATTGTCAGGATGGAGGGTGTTGGGTCAGATGGACTGTCAGTATGGAGGGTGTTGGGTCAGATGGATTGTCAGTATGGGGGGTGTTGGGTCAGATGGATTGTCAGTATGGGGGGTGTTGGGTCAGATGGATTGTCAGGATGGGGGGTGTTGGGTCAGATGGATTGTCAGGATGGAGGGTGTTGGGTCAGATGGATTGTCAGTATGGAGGGTGTTGGGTCAGATGGATTGTCAGTATGAAGGGTGTTGGGTCAGATGGATTGTCAGGATGGAGGGTGTTGGGTCAGATGGATTGTCAGTATGGAGGGTGTTGGGTCAGATGGATTGTCAGTATGAGGGGTGTTGGGTCAGATGGACTGTCAGTATGGAGGGTGTTGGGTCAGATGGATTGTCAGTATGGAGGGTGTTGGGTCAGATGGATTGTCAGTATGGAGGGTGTTGGGTCAGATGGACTGTCAGTATGGAGGGTGTTGGGTCAGATGGACTGTCAGTATGGGGGGTGTTGGGTCAGATGGACTGTCAGTATGGAGGGTGTTGGGTCAGATGGACTGTCAGTATGGAGGGTGTTGGGTCAGATGGATTGTCAGTATGGAGGGTGTTGGGTCAGATGGATTGTCAGTATGGGGGGTGTTGGGTCAGATGGACTGTCAGTATGGAGGGTGTTGGGTCAGATGGATTGTCAGTATGGAGGGTGTTGGGTCAGATGGATTGTCAGTATGGAGGGTGTTGGGTCAGATGGATTGTCAGTATGGAGGGTGTTGGGTCAGATGGATTGTCAGTATGGAGGGTGTTGGGTCAGATGAATTGACAGTATGGAGGGTGTTGGGTCAGATGGATTGTCAGGATGGAGGGTGTTGGGTCAGATGGATTGTCAGTATGGAGGGTGTTGGGTCAGATGGATTGTCAGTATGGAGGGTGTTGGGTCAGATGGATTGTCAGTATGGAGGGTGTTGGGTCAGATGGATTGTCAGTATGGAGGGTGTTGGGTCAGATGGATTGTCAGTATGGAGGGTGTTGGGTCAGATGGATTGTCAGTATGGAGGGTGTTGGGTCAGATGGATTGTCAGTATGGAGGGTGTTGGGTCAGATGGATTGTCAGTATGGAGGGTGTTGGGTCAGATGGACTGTCAGTATGGAGGGTGTTGGGTCAGATGGATTGTCAGTATGGAGGGTGTTGGGTCAGATGGATTGTCAGTATGGAGGGTGTTGGGTCAGATGGATTGTCAGGATGGAGGGTGTTGGGTCAGATGGATTGTCAGTATGGGGGGTGTTGAGTCAGATGGATTGTCAGTATGGAGGGTGTTGGGTCAGATGGATTGTCAGTATGGGGGGTGTTGAGTCAGATGGATTGTCAGTATGGAGGGTGTTGGGTCAGATGGATTGTCAGTATGGAGGGTGTTGGGTCAGATGGATTGTCAGTATGGAGGGTGTTGGGTCAGATGGATTGTCAGTATGAAGGGTGTTGGGTCAGATGGACTGTCAGTATGAAGGGTGTTGGGTCAGATGGATTGTCAGGATGAAGGGTGTTGGGTCAGATGGATTGTCAGGATGGGGGGTGTTGGGTCAGATGGATTGTCAGGATGGAGGGTGTTGGGTCAGATGGACTGTCAGTATGAAGGGTGTTGGGTCAGATGGATTGTCAGGATGAAGGGTGTTGGGTCAGATGGATTGTCAGGATGGGGGGTGTTGGGTCAGATGGATTGTCAGGATGGAGGGTGTTGGGTCAGATGGACTGTCAGTATGAAGGGTGTTGGGTCAGATGGATTGTCAGGATGAAGGGTGTTGGGTCAGATGGATTGTCAGGATGGGGGTGTTGGGTCAGATGGATTGTCAGGATGGAGGGTGTTGGGTCAGATGGATTGTCAGTATGGAGGGTGTTGGGTCAGATGGACTGTCAGTATGGAGGGTGTTGGGTCAGATGGATTGTCAGTATGGGGGGTGTTGGGTCAGATGGACTGTCAGTATGGAGGGTGTTGGGTCAGATGGATTGTCAGGATGGAGGGTGTTGGGTCAGATGGATTGTCAGTATGGAGGGTGTTGGGTCAGATGGATTGTCAGTATGAAGGGTGTTGGGTCAGATGGATTGTCAGGATGGAGGGTGTTGGGTCAGATGGATTGTCAGTATGGGGGGTGTTGGGTCAGATGGATTGTCAGTATGGGGGGTGTTGGGTCAGATGGATTGTCAGTATGGAGGGTGTTGGGTCAGATGGATTGTCAGTATGAAGGGTGTTGGGTCAGATGGACTGTCAGTATGGAGGGTGTTGGGTCAGATGGATTGTCAGTATGGAGGGTGTTGGGTCAGATGGATTGTCAGGATGGAGGGTGTTGGGTCAGATGGACTGTCAGTATGGAGGGTGTTGGGTCAGATGGACTGTCAGTATGGGGGGTGTTGGGTCAGATGGATTGTCAGTATGGAGGGTGTTGGGTCAGATGGACTGTCAGTATGGAGGGTGTTGGGTCAGATGCATAGTCAGTATGGAGGGTGTTGGGTCAGATGGACTGTCAGTATGGGGGTGTTGGGTCAGATGGATTGTCAGTATGGGGGGTGTTGAGTCAGATGGACTGTCAGTATGGAGGGTGTTGGGTCAGATGGATTGTCAGGATGGAGGGTGTTGGGTCAGATGGACTGTCAGTATGGAGGGTGTTGGGTCAGATGGATTGTCAGTATGGAGGGTGTTGGGTCAGATGGATTGTCAGTATGGAGGGTGTTGGGTCAGATGGATTGTCAGTATGGAGGGTGTTGGGTCAGATGGACTGTCAGTATGGAGGGTGTTGGGTCAGATGGATTGTCAGGATGGAGGGTGTTGGGTCAGATGGATTGTCAGTATGGAGGGTGTTGGGTCAGATGGATTGTCAGTATGGAGGGTGTTGGGTCAGATGGATTGTCAGTATGGGGGGTGTTGGGTCAGATGGATTGTCAGTATGGAGGGTGTTGGGTCAGATGGATTGTCAGTATGGAGGGTGTTGGGTCAGATGGATTGTCAGTATGGAGGGTGTTGGGTCAGATGGATTGTCAGTATGGAGGGTGTTGGGTCAGATGGATTGTCAGTATGGAGGGTGTTGGGTCAGATGGATTGTCAGTATGGAGGGTGTTGGGTCAGATGGATTGTCAGTATGGGGGGTGTTGGGTCAGATGGATTGTCAGTATGGAGGGTGTTGGGTCAGATGGATTGTCAGTATGGAGGGTGTTGGGTCAGATGGATTGTCAGTATAAAGGGTGTTGGGTCAGATGGATTGTCAGGATGGAGGGTGTTGGGTCAGATGGATTGTCAGTATGGAGGGTGTTGGGTCAGATGGATTGTCAGTATGGAGGGTGTTGGGTCAGATGGATTGTCAGTATGGGGGTGTTGGGTCAGATGGATTGTCAGTATGGAGGGTGTTGGGTCAGATGGATTGTCAGTATGGAGGGTGTTGGGTCAGATGGATTGTCAGTATGGGGGGTGTTGGGTCAGATGGACTGTCAGTATGGGGGGTGTTGGGTCAGATGGATTGTCAGTATGGAGGGTGTTGGGTCAGATGGATTGTCAGTATGGGGGGTGTTGGGTCAGATGGATTGTCAGTATGGAGGGTGTTGGGTCAGATGGATTGTCAGGATGGAGGGTGTTGGGTCAGATGGATTGTCAGTATGGAGGGTGTTGGGTCAGATGGATTGTCAGTATGAAGGGTGTTGGGTCAGATGGATTGTCAGTATGGGGGTGTTGGGTCAGATGGATTGTCAGGATGGAGGGTGTTGGGTCAGATGGATTGTCAGTATGAAGGGTGTTGGGTCAGATGGATTGTCAGTATGGAGGGTGTTGGGTCAGATGGATTGTCAGTATGGAGGGTGTTGGGTCAGATGGACTGTCAGTATGGAGGGTGTTGGGTCAGATGGATTGTCAGTATGGGGGGTGTTGGGTCAGATGGATTGTCAGTATGGAGGGTGTTGGGTCAGATGGACTGTCAGTATGGAGGGTGTTGGGTCAGATGGATTGTCAGTATGGAGGGTGTTGGGTCAGATGGATTGTCAGTATGGGGGGTGTTGGGTCAGATGGACTGTCAGTATGGAGGGTGTTGGGTCAGATGGATTGTCAGTATGGAGGGTGTTGGGTCAGATGGATTGTCAGTATGGAGGGTGTTGGGTCAGATGGATTGTCAGTATGGGGGGTGTTGGGTCAGATGGACTGTCAGTATGGAGGGTGTTGGGTCAGATGGACTGTCAGTATGGGGGGTGTTGGGTCAGATGGATTGTCAGGATGGAGGGTGTTGGGTCAGATGGATTGTCAGTATGGAGGGTGTTGGGTCAGATGGATTGTCAGTATGGAGGGTGTTGGGTCAGATGGATTGTCAGTATGGAGGGTGTTGGGTCAGATGGATTGTCAGTATGGGGGGTGTTGGGTCAGATGGATTGTCAGGATGGAGGGTGTTGGGTCAGATGGATTGTCAGTATGGAGGGTGTTGGGTCAGATGGATTGTCAGGATGGAGGGTGTTGGGTCAGATGGACTGTCAGTATGGAGGGTGTTGGGTCAGATGGATTGTCAGGATGGAGGGTGTTGGGTCAGATGGATTGTCAGTATGGAGGGTGTTGGGTCAGATGGATTGTCAGGATGGAGGGTGTTGGGTCAGATGGATTGTCAGTATGGAGGGTGTTGGGTCAGATGGACTGTCAGTATGGAGGGTGTTGGGTCAGATGGATTGTCAGGATGGAGGGTGTTGGGTCAGATGGATTGTCAGTATGGAGGGTGTTGGGTCAGATGGATTGTCAGTATGGAGGGTGTTGGGTCAGATGGATTGTCAGTATGGGGGTGTTGGGTCAGATGGATTGTCAGGATGGAGGGTGTTGGGTCAGATGGATTGTCAGTATGAATGGTGTTGGGTCAGATGGATTGTCAGTATGGAGGGTGTTGGGTCAGATGGATTGTCAGTATGGGGGGTGTTGGGTCAGATGGACTGTCAGTATGGGGGGTGTTGGGTCAGATGGATTGTCAGTATGGCGGGTGTTGGGTCAGATGGATTGTCAGTATGGGGGGTGTTGGGTCAGATGGATTGTCAGTATGGAGGGTGTTGGGTCAGATGGATTGTCAGGATGGAGGGTGTTGGGTCAGATGGATTGTCAGTATGGAGGGTGTTGGGTCAGATGGATTGTCAGTATGAAGGGTGTTGGGTCAGATGGATTGTCAGTATGGAGGGTGTTGGGTCAGATGGATTGTCAGTATGGAGGGTGTTGGGTCAGATGGATTGTCAGTATGGAGGGTGTTGGGTCAGATGGACTGTCAGTATGGAGGGTGTTGGGTCAGATGGATTGTCAGTATGGAGGGTGTTGGGTCAGATGGATTGTCAGTATGGGGGGTGTTGGGTCAGATGGACTGTCAATATGGAGGGTGTTGGGTCAGATGGACTGTCAGTATGGAGGGTGTTGGGTCAGATGGATTGTCAGTATGGAGGGTGTTGGGTCAGATGGATTGTCAGTATGGGGGGTGTTGGGTCAGATGGACTGTCAGTATGGGGGGTGTTGGGTCAGATGGATTGTCAGTATGGAGGGTGTTGGGTCAGATGGACTGTCAGTATGGAGGGTGTTGGGTCAGATGGATTGTCAGTATGGGGGGTGTTGGGTCAGATGGACTGTCAGTATGGAGGGTGTTGGGTCAGATGGATTGTCAGTATGGAGGGTGTTGGGTCAGATGGATTGTCAGTATGGGGGGTGTTGGGTCAGATGGACTGTCAGTATGGAGGGTGTTGGGTCAGATGGATTGTCAGGATGGAGGGTGTTGGGTCAGATGGATTGTCAGTATGGAGGGTGTTGGGTCAGATGGATTGTCAGTATGGAGGGTGTTGGGTCAGATGGATTGTCAGTATGGAGGGTGTTGGGTCAGATGGATTGTCAGTATGGGGGGTGTTGGGTCAGATGGATTGTCAGTATGGAGGGTGTTGGGTCAGATGGATTGTCAGTATGGAGGGTGTTGGGTCAGATGGATTGTCAGTATGGAGGGTGTTGGGTCAGATGGATTGTCAGTATGGAGGGTGTTGGGTCAGATGGACTGTCAGTATGGAGGGTGTTGGGTCAGATGGATTGTCAGTATGGAGGGTGTTGGGTCAGATGGATTGTCAGTATGGAGGGTGTTGGGTCAGATGGACTGTCAGTATGGAGGGTGTTGGGTCAGATGGATTGTCAGGATGGAGGGTGTTGGGTCAGATGGATTGTCAGGATGGAGGGTGTTGGGTCAGATGGACTGTCAGTATGGAGGGTGTTGGGTCAGATGGACTGTCAGTATGGAGGGTGTTGGGTCAGATGGATTGTCAGGATGGATGTTAGGCTAACTGGTCTGTAATTCCCAGGGATGTTTTTTGGGCCCTTTTTAAATATTGGTGCTACATTGGCTTTTCTCCAATCAGCTGGTACCATTCCAGTCAATAGACTGTCTGTAAAAATTAGGAACAACGGTCTGGCAATCACCTGACTGAGTTCCCTAAGTACCCTCGGATGCAAGCCATCTGGTCCCGGTGATTTATTAATGTTAAGTTTCTCAAGTCTAATTTTAATTCTGTCCTCTGTTAACCATGGAGGTGCTTCCTGTGTTGTGTCATGAGAATAAACACTGCAGTTTTGGTTACTGAAGCCCCCCGATTCACTCGTGAAGACTGAGGAGAAGAATAAATTCAATACCTCTGCCATCTCCCCATCCTTTGTAACCAGATGTCCTTCCTCATTCTTTATGGGGCCAAAATGATCTGTCCTCCTTTTTTTACTGTTTACATACTTAAAGAATTTCTTGGGATTTTTTTTGCTCTCCTCCGCTATGTGTCTTTCATGTTCTATCTTAGCCATCCTAATTGCACCCTTACATTTCTTATTGCATTCTTTATAAATTCTGAATGCTGTGGATGATCCCTCAACCTTGTATTTTTTGAAGGCCTTCTCCTTTGCTTTTATATGCATTTTTACATTGGAGTTAAGCCATCCAGGACTTTTGTTCGCTCTTTTAAATTTATTACCCAATGGGATACATTGGCTAATGCCCTTATTTAATATGCTCTTAAAGCAAACCCATCTCTCCTCTGTATTCTTTGTTCCTGTGTTGGGTCAGATGGATTGTGTGATATAACACTCTCCTGTCATACGGGTGTGTGGGAAGTGCTGGGCCCGTGTGATATAACACTCTCCTGTCATACGGGTGTGTGGGAAGTGCTGGGCCTGTGTGATATAACACTCTCCTGTCATACGGGTGTGTGGGAAGTGCTGGGCCCGTGTGATATAACACTCTCCTGTCATACGGGTGTGTGGGAAGTGCTGGGCCCGTGTGATATAACACTCTCCTGTCATACGGGTGTATGGGAAGTGCTGGGCCTGTGTATAACACTCTCCTGTCATACGGGTGTGTGGGAAGTGCTGGGCCTGTGTGATATAACACTCTCCTGTCATACGGGTGTGTGGGAAGTGCTGGGCCCGTGTGATATAACACTCTCCTGTCATACGGGTGTGTGGGAAGTGCTGGGCCCGTGTGATATAACACTCTCCTGTCATACGGGTGTGTGGGAAGTGCTGGGCCTGTGTGATATAACACTCTCCTGTCATACGGGTGTGTGGGAAGTGCTGGGCCTGTGTGATATAACACTCTCCTGTCATACGGGTGTGTGGGAAGTGCTGGGCCTGTGTGATATAACACTCTCCTGTCATACGGGTGTGTGGGAAGTGCTGGGCCCGTGTGATATAACACTCTCCTGTCATACGGGTGTATGGGAAGTGCTGGGCCTGTGTGATATAACACTCTCCTGTCATACGGGTGTATGGGAAGTGCTGGGCCCGTGTCATATAACACTCTCCTGTCATACGGGTGTATGGGAAGTGCTGGGCCTGTG
Source organism: Lithobates septentrionalis (assembly GCA_037952835.1). Lineage (NCBI taxonomy): Eukaryota > Metazoa > Chordata > Amphibia > Anura > Ranidae > Lithobates > Lithobates septentrionalis. The sequence goes on from JBBDGP010004919.1 coordinate 48,085, forward strand.
TATAACACTCTCCTGTCATACGGGTGTATGGGAAGTGCTGGGCCTGTGTATAACACTCTCCTGTCATACGGGTGTGTGGGAAGTGCTGGGCCCGTGTGATATAACACTCTCCTGTCATACGGGTGTATGGGAAGTGCTGGGCCTGTGTATAACACTCTCCTGTCATACGGGTGTGTGGGAAGTGCTGGGCCCGTGTGATATAACACTCTCCTGTCATACGGGTGTATGGGAAGTGCTGGGCCCGTGTGATATAACACTCTCCTGTCATACGGGTGTATGGGAAGTGCTGGGCCCGTGTGATATAACACTCTCCTGTCATACGGGTGTGTGGGAAGTGCTGGGCCCGTGTGATATAACACTCTCCTGTCATACGGGTGTGTGGGAAGTGCTGGGCCCGTGTGATTTATGACTCCTCAGCTCTCAGAGGTTTCCCATCTCTGGGGGAGTCTTCAGGGGGGTGTTGGGTCAGGGGGAGTCTTCAGGGGGGGGTTGGGTCAGGGGGAGTCTTCAGGGGGGGGGGTTGGGTCAGGGGGAGTCTTCAGGGGGGTGTTGGGTCAGGGGGAGTCTTCAGGGGGGTGTTGGGTCAGGGGGAGTCTTCAGGGGGGGAGGGGTTGGGTCAGGGGGAGTCTTCAGGGGGGTTGGGTCAGGGGGAGTCTTCAGGGGGTTGGGTCAGGGGGAGTCTTCAGGGGGGTGTTGGGTCAGGGGGAGTCTTCAGGGGGGTGTTGGGTCAGGGGGAGTCTTCAGGGGGGTGTTGGGTCAGGGGGAGTCTTCAGGGGGGTGTTGGGTCAGGGGGAGTCTTCAGGGGGGTGTTGGGACAGATGGAGTCTTCAGGGGGGTGTTGGGTCAGGGGGAGTCTTCAGGGGGGTGTTGGGTCAGGGGGAGTCTTCAGGGGGGGGGGTTGGGTCAGGGGGAGTCTTCAGGGGGGTGTTGGGTCAGGGGGAGTCTTCAGGGGGGTGTTGGGTCAGGGGGAGTCTTCAGGGGGGGGGGGTTGGGTCAGGGGGAGTCTTCAGGGGGGTTGGGTCAGGGGGAGTCTTCAGGGGGTTGGGTCAGGGGGAGTCTTCAGGGGGGTGTTGGGTCAGGGGGAGTCTTCAGGGGGGTGTTGGGTCAGGGGGAGTCTTCAGGGGGGTGTTGGGTCAGGGGGAGTCTTCAGGGGGGTGTTGGGTCAGGGGGAGTCTTCAGGGGGGTGTTGGGACAGATGGAGTCTTCAGGGGGGTGTTGGGTCAGGGGGAGTCTTCAGGGGGGTGTTGGGTCAGGGGGAGTCTTCAGGGGGGTGTTGGGTCAGGGGGAGTCTTCAGGGGGGTTGGGTCAGGGGGAGTCTTCAGGGGGGTGTTGGGACAGATGGAGTCTTCAGGGGGGTGTTGGGTCAGGGGGAGTCTTCAGGGGGGTGTTGGGTCAGGGGGAGTCTTCAGGGGGGGGGGGGGTTGGGTCAGGGGGAGTCTTCAGGGGGGTTGGGTCAGGGGGAGTCTTCAGGGGGGTTGGGTCAGGGGGAGTCTTCAGGGGGGTGTTGGGTCAGGGGGAGTCTTCAGGGGGGGTGTTGGGTCAGGGGGAGTCTTCAGGGGGGTGTTGGGTCAGGGGGAGTCTTCAGGGGGGTGTTGGGTCAGGGGGAGTCTTCAGGGGGGTGTTGGGTCAGGGGGAGTCTTCAGGGGGGGTGGGTCAGACACAAAGCAGCAGAGAGGCGGCTCCGTCTTCCTCAGGTGTGAGACGGTTGAGGTCTGGCTGGTATAATGTGCCGGTATAATGTGCCGGTATCAGCTCTTGGCTGAGTGTTCCGTCTCCCGGAGTAATTGGCTGCATCACACAAACATGAAGCAATGGAATGCAGTGAAAGGTCTGAATAGAAAACATTCTAATCCTTCAGGACGTCCCATTCCTGGTATTGACTCACCAAATATTCCACAATAGACAGGGAGGGTCAGACAAACATGGCCTGTTCTGCACCCCGGGGGAGGGGCTTAGAGGACTTTCATCACCTGGAAATACAACATTCTAAAATATTTATCAATGTTCTGATTATCGGCACAGTCCGGGTATTGTCCGGCTCTAACCTGCACAAGTTTTATCAATCTCCCCAAAAAGTCCCGGAATGTTGGGGTCACTGAACTCCACTGAACTCCATACTCATTTCTCCTCACTTCTCCTCATTTCTCCTCATTTCTCCTCACTTCTCCTCATTTCTCCTCATTTCTCCTCACTTCTCCTCATTTCTCCTCATTTCTCCTCACTTCTCCTCATTTCTCCTCACTTCTCCTCATTTCTCCTCATTTCTCCTCATTTCTCCTCACTTCTCCTCATTTCTCCTCATTTCTCCTCACTTCTCCTCATTTCTCCTCATTTCTCCTCACTTCTCCTCATTTCTCCTCATTTATCCTCATTTCTCCTCATTTCTCCTCACTTCTCCTCATTTCTCCTCATTTCTCCTCATTTCTCCTCACTTCTCCTCATTTCTCATTTCTCCTCACTTCTCCTCACTTCTCCTCATTTCTCCTCATTTCTCCTCATTTCTCCTCACTTCTCCTCATTTCTCCTCATTTCTCATTTCTCCTCATTTCTCCTCATTTCTCCTCACTTCTCCTCACTTCTCCTCATTTCTCCTCACTTCTCCTCACTTTTCCTCATTTCTCCTCACTTCTCCTCACTTCTCCTCACTTCTCCTCATTTCTCATTTCTCCTCACTTCTCCTCACTTCTCCTCATTTCTCCTCATTTCTCATTTCTCCTCATTTCTCCTCATTTCTCCTCACTTCTCCTCACTTTTCCTCATTTCTCCTCACTTCTCCTCACTTCTCCTCATTTCTCCTCATTTCTCCTCATTTATCCTCACTTCTCCTCATTTCTCCTCATTTCTCCTCACTTCTCATTTCTCCTCATTTCTCCTCACTTCTCCTCATTTCTCATTTCTCCTCATTTCTCCTCATTTCTCCTCACTTCTCCTCACTTCTCCTCACTTCTCCTCATTTCTCATTTCTCCTCATTTCTCCTCACTTCTCCTCACTTCTCCTCATTTCTCCTCACTTCTCCTCACTTTTCCTCATTTCTCCTCACTTCTCCTCATTTCTCCTCATTTCTCCTCACTTCTCCTCACTTCTCCTCACTTCTCCTCATTTCTCCTCACTTCTCCTCACTTTTCCTCATTTCTCCTCACTTCTCCTCACTTCTCCTCATTTCTCCTCATTTCTCCTCATTTATCCTCACTTCTCCTCATTTCTCCTCATTTCTCCTCACTTCTCATTTCTCCTCATTTCTCCTCACTTCTCATTTCTCATTTCTCCTCATTTCTCCTCATTTCTCCTCACTTCTCCTCACTTCTCCTCACTTCTCCTCATTTCTCCTCACTTCTCCTCACTTCTCCTCACTTCTCCTCATTTCTCCTCACTTCTCCTCACTTCTCCTCACTTCTCCTCACTTCTCCTCACTTCTCCTCATTTATCCTCACTTCTCCTCACTTCTCCTCACTTCTCCTCACTTCTCCTCACTTCTCCTCACTTTTCCTCATTTCTCCTCATTTCTCCTCACTTTTCCTCACTTCTCCTCACTTTTCCTCACTTCTCCTCACTTTTCCTCATTTCTCCTCATTTCTCCTCACTTCTCCTCATTTCTCATTTCTCCTCACTTCTCCTCATTTCTCCTCACTTACAGTCATGGATGGCACTGAATGGGACTAAAGGACCCTCATATTGTGCCGGGGACTCTGGGGGGCTACACAGCAGCTCTGCCACCCCCACATCATGAGATAGAGGTGTAAAATGTATATATTGTGGATATATATATATACAGTATGTGACAAAAGTAAGTACACCCCTCATCATAGAATAATATACAGTATGTGACAAAAGTAAGTACACCCCTCATCATAGAATAATACTCAGTATCTGACAAAAGTAAGTACACCCCTCAGTCACATTTGTGTAAATCTTTTCTTCTATCTTTTCATGTGACAACACTGAAGAAATGACACTTGTCTACAATGTAAAGTAGTGAGTGTACAGCTTGTATAACAGTGTAAATTTTCTGTCCCCTCAAAATAACTCAACACACAGCCATTAATGTCTAAACCGCTGGCCACAAAAGTCAGTACACCCCTAAGTGAAAATCTCCAAATTGAGCCCAAAGTGTCAATATTTTGTGTGGCCACCATTATTTTCCAGCGCTGCCTTAACCCTCTTGGGCATGGAGGTCACCAGAGCTTCACAGGTTGTCACTGGAGTCCTCTTCCCCTCCCCCATGATGACATCACAGAGCTGGTGGATGTTGGAGACCTTGCGCTCCTCCACCTTCCGTTTGAGGATGTCCCACAGATGATCAATAGGGTTTAGGTCTGGAGACATGCTTGGCCAGTCCATCACCTTTACCCTCAGCTTCTTTAGCAAGGCAGTGGTGGTCTTGGAGGTGTGTTTGGGGTGGTTATCATGTTGGAATACTGCCCTGCGGTCCAGTCTCTGAAGGGAGGGGATCATGCTCTGCTTCAGTATGTCACAGTACATATTGGCATTCATGGTCCCCTCAATGATCTGTAGCCCCCCAGTGCCGGCAGCACTCATGCAGCCCCAGACCATGACACTCCCACCACCATGCTTGACTGTAGACAAGACACACTTGTCTTTGTCCTCCTCACCTGGTTGCCGCCACACACGCTTGTCACCATCGGAACCAAATACGTTTATCTTGGTCTCATCAGACCACAGGACATGGTTCCAGTAATCCATCTCCTTAGTCTGCTTGTCTTCAGCAAACTGTTTGTGGACTTTCTTGTCCATCATCTTTAGAAGAGGCTTCCTTCTGGGATGACATCCATGCAGACCAATTTGATGCAGTGTGCGGCGTATGGTCTGATCACTGACAGGCTGACCCCCCCACCCCTACAACCTCTGCAGCAATGCTGGCAGCACTCATACGTCTATTTCCCAAAGACAACCTCTGGATATGACGCTGATCACGTGACCTCAACTTCTTTGGTGGACCATGGTGAGGCCTGTTCTGAGAGGAACCTGTCCTGTTATACCGCTGTGTGGTCTTGGCCACCGTGCTGCAGATCAGTTTCAGGGTCTTGGCAATCTTCTTATAGTCTAGGCCATCTTTATGTAGAGCAACAATTCTTTATTCAGATCCTCAGAGAGTTCTTTGCCATGAGGCGCCATGTTGTACTTCCAGTGACCAGTATGAGAGAGTGAGAGCAATAACACCAAATTTAACACACCTGCTCCCCATTCACACCTGAGACCTTGTAACACTAACGAGTCACATGACACCGGGGGAGGGAAAATGGCTAATTGGGCCCAATTTGGAGATTTTCACTTAGGGGTGTACTGACTTTTGTTGCCAGCGGTTTAGACATTAATGGCTGTGTGTTGAGTTATTTTGAGGGGACAGCAAATTTACACTGTTATACAAGCTGTACACTCACTACTTTACATTGTAGCCAAGTGTCATTTCTTCAGTGTTGTCACATGAAAAGATAGAAGAAAAGATTTACACAAATGTCACTGAGGGGTGTACTTACTTTTGTCACATACTGTGTATATATACACGATATTACCAAAAGTATTGGTCCCCCCCTTTACACACACATGAACTTTAATGACCTCCCAGTCTTAGTCCGGAGGGTTCAATATTGAGTTGGCTCCGCCCTTTGCAGATATAACAGCTTCAGCTCTTCTGGGAAGGCCGTCCACAAGGTTTAGGAGGGTGTCTATGGGAATGTTTGACCATTCTTCCAGAAGAGCATTTGTGAGGTCAGGCACTGATGTTGGATGAGAAGGCCTGGCTCACAGTCTCCACTCTAATTCATCCCAAAGGTGTTCTATGGGGTTGAGGTCAGGACTCTGTGCAGGCCAATCAAGTTCCTCCACCTGAAACTCGCTCATCCATGTCTTTATGGACCTTGCTTTGTGCACTGGTGGGCAGTCATGTTGGAACAGGAAGGGGCCGTCCCCAAACTCCTCCCACAAAGTTGGGAGCATGAAATTGTCCAAAATGTCTTGGTATGCTGACGCCTTAAGGATCGGAGGATTGTGGTGATGGGTTATTTTTCAGGGGTTGGGCTCCACCAAATCATTTGGACCAGAGCACAAAGCAAGGTCCATAAAGACATGGATGAGCGAGTTTGGGGTGGAGGAACTTGCCTGCACAGAGTCCTGACCTCAACCCGATAGAACACTTTTGGGGTGAATTAGAGCGGAGACTACAAGCCAGGCCTTCTCATCCAACATCAGTGCCTGACCTCACAAATGGGCTTCTGGAAGAATGGTCAAACATTCCCATAGACACCCTCCTAAACCTTGTGGACGGCCTTCCCAGAAGAGGTGAAGCTGTTATAGCTGCAAAGGGCGGAGCCAACTCAATATTGAACCCTCCGGACTAAGACTGGGGGGGTCATTAAAGGTCAAGTGTGTGTAAAGGGCGGAGCCAACTCATTAATACTTTTGACAATATTGAGAATATCCTAAACATGAGCGCCGTCCGTAAATTTGTTCCGTTTTGTATTCGCCGATAATTCGCATTTCGTCATTCGTGTCCAAAATTTAATTTGGATTCCTACAAAATACGAATTTTTGTTTAGATTAATTAACTTTTCGTAACAATTATGAACGTTCGTTATGCTGAATTTAAAAAGCAAAAAATACCTTTTTCAATATGGCAACTCATTATGAGGGGCTCCCCCCATCCCTGTGCTCATTATGAGGAGCTCCCCCCATCCCTGTGCTCATTATGAGGTTCCCACCATCCCTGTGCTCATTATGAGGTTCCCACCATCCCTGTGCTCATTATGAGGGGCCCCCACCATCCCTGTGCTCATTATGAGGTTCCCACCATCCCTGTGCTCATTATGAGGTTCCCACCATCCCTGTGCTCATTATGAGGGGCCCCCACCATCCCTGTGCTCATTATGAGGTTCCCACCATCCCTGTGCTCATTATGAGGGGCCCCCACCATCCCTGTGCTCATTATGAGGGGCCCCCACCATCCCTGTGCTCATTATGAGGGGCTCCCCCCATCCCTGTGCTCATTATGAGGGGCCCCCACCATCCCTGTGCTCATTATGAGGTTCCCACCATCCCTGTGCTCATTATGAGGTTCCCACCATCCCTGTGCTCATTATGAGGGGCCCCCACCATCCCTGTGCTCATTATGAGGTTCCCACCATCCCTGTGCTCATTATGAGGGGCCCCCACCATCCCTGTGCTCATTATGAGGGGCCCCCACCATCCCTGTGCTCATTATGAGGGGCTCCCCCCATCCCTGTGCTCATTATGAGGGGCTCCCCCCATCCCTGTGCTCATTATGAGGGGCCCCCACCATCCCTGTGCTCATTATGAGGGGCTCCCCCCATCCCTGTGCTCATTATGAGGGGCTCCCACCATCCCTGTGCTCATTATGAGGGGCCCCCACCATCCCTGTGCTCATTATGAGGGGCTCCCCCCATCCCTGTGCTCATTATGAGGGGCTCCCCCCATCCCTGTGCTCATTATGAGGGGCTCCCACCATCCCTGTGCTGTGCTCATTATGAGGGGCTCCCCCACCATCCCTGTGCTCATTATGAGGGGCCCCCACCATCCCTGTGCTCATTATGAGGGGCTCCCCCCATCCCTGTGCTCATTATGAGGGGCCCCCCCACCATCCCTGTGCTCATTATGAGGGGCCCCCCACCATCCCTGTGCTCATTATGAGGTTCCCACCATCCCTGTGCTCATTATGAGGGGCCCCCACCATCCCTGTGCTCATTATGAGGGGCTCCCCCACCATCCCTGTGCTCATTATGAGGTTCCCACCATCCCTGTGCTCATTATGAGGGGCCCCCCCACCATCCCTGTGCTCATTATGAGGTTCCCACCATCCCTGTGCTCATTATGAGGGGCTCCCCCCATCCCTGTGCTCATTATGAGGGGCTCCCCCCATCCCTGTGCTCATTATGAGGGGCCCCCACCATCCCTGTGCTCATTATGAGGGGCTCCCCCCATCCCTGTGCTCATTATGAGGAGCTCCCCCCATCCCTGTGCTCATTATGAGGGGCTCCCCCACCATCCCTGTGCTCATTATGAGGGGCTCCCCCCATCCCTGTGCTCATTATGAGGAGCTCCCCCCATCCCTGTGCTCATTATGAGGGGCTCCCACCATCCCTGTGCTCATTATGAGGGGCTCCCCCCATCCCTGTGCTCATTATGAGGGGCCCCCACCATCCCTGTGCTCATTATGAGGGGCCCCCACCATCCCTGTGCTCATTATGAGGAGCTCCCCCCATCCCTGTGCTCATTATGAGGGGCTCCCCCCATCCCTGTGCTCATTATGAGGAGCTCCCCCCATCCCTGTGCTCATTATGAGGGGCTCCCACCATCCCTGTGCTCATTATGAGGGGCTCCCACCATCCCTGTGCTCATTATGAGGGGCTCCCACCATCCCTGTGCTCATTATGAGGGGTCCCACCATCCCTGTGCTCATTATGAGGGGCTCCCACCATCCCTGTGCTCATTATGAGGGGCTCCCCCCATCCCTGTGCTCATTATGAGGGGCTCCCCCCATCCCTGTGCTCATTATGAGGGGCTCCCACCATCCCTGTGCTCATTATGAGGGGCTCCCCCACCATCCCTGTGCTCATTATGAGGGGCTCCCCCCATCCCTGTGCTCATTATGAGGGGCTCCCACCATCCCTGTGCTGTGCTCATTATGAGGGGCCCCCACCATCCCTGTGCTCATTATGAGGGGCCCCCACCATCCCTGTGCTCATTATGAGGGGCCCCCACCATCCCTGTGCTCATTATGAGGGGCCCCCACCATCCCTGTGCTCATTATGAGGGTCCCCCACCATCCCTGTGCTCATTATGAGGGGCTCCCACCATCCCTGTGCTCATTATGAGGGGCTCCCACCATCCCTGTGCTGTGCTCATTATGAGGGGCTCCCACCATCCCTGTGCTCATTATGAGGGGTCCCACCATCCCTGTGCTCATTATGAGGGGCCCCCACCATCCCTGTGCTCATTATGAGGGGCTCCCCCCATCCCTGTGCTCATTATGAGGGGTCCCACCATCCCTGTGCTCATTATGAGGGGCCCCCACCATCCCTGTGCTCATTATGAGGGGCTCCCACCATCCCTGTGCTCATTATGAGGGGTCCCACCATCCCTGTGCTCATTATGAGGGGCTCCCCCCATCCCTGTGCTCATTATGAGGGGCCCCCACCATCCCTGTGCTCATTATGAGGGGCTCCCCCCATCCCTGTGCTCATTATGAGGGGCTCCCCCCATCCCTGTGCTCATTATGAGGGGCTCCCACCACCCCTGTGCTCATTATGAGGGGCTCCCCCCATCCCTGTGCTCATTATGAGGGGCCCCCACCATCCCTGTGCTCATTATGAGGGGCTCCCCCCATCCCTGTGCTCATTATGAGGGGCTCCCCCCATCCCTGTGCTCATTATGAGGGGCTCCCACCACCCCTGTGCTCATTATGAGGGGCTCCCACCATCCCTGTGCTCATTATGAGGGGCTCCCCCCATCCCTGTGCTCATTATGAGGGGCTCCCCCCATCCCTGTGCTCATTATGAGGGTCTCCCCCCATCCCTGTGCTCATTATGAGGGTCTCCCCCCATCCCTGTGCTCATTATGAGGGTCTCCCCCCATCCCTGTGCTCATTATGAGGGTCTCCCCCCATCCCTGTGCTCATTATGAGGGGCTCCCCCCATCCCTGTGCTCATTATGAGGGTCTCCCCCCATCCCTGTGCTCATTATGAGGGTCTCCCCCCATCCCTGTGCTCATTATGAGGGGCTCCCACCATCCCTGTGCTCATTATGAGGGTCTCCCCCCATCCCTGTGCTCATTATGAGGGGCTCCCATCATCCCTGTGCTCATTATGAGGGGCTCCCCCATCCCTGTGCTCATTATGAGGGTCCCCCACCATCCCTGTGCTCATTATGAGGGGCCCCCACCATCCCTGTGCTCATTATGAGGGGCTCCCATCATCCCTGTGCTCATTATGAGGGGCTCCCACCATCCCTGTGCTCATTATGAGGGTCCCCCACCATCCCTGTGCTCATTATGAGGGGCTCCCCCCATCCCTGTGCTCATTATGAGGGGCTCCCCCCATCCCTGTGCTCATTATGAGGGGCTCCCCCCATCCCTGTGCTCATTATGAGGGGCCCCCACCATCCCTGTGCTCATTATGAGGGGCCCCCACCATCCCTGTGCTCATTATGAGGGGCTCCCCACCATCCCTGTGCTCATTATGAGGGGCTCCCACCATCCCTGTGCTCATTATGAGGGGCTCCCCCCATCCCTGTGCTGTGCTCATTATGAGGGGCTCCCCCCATCCCTGTGCTCATTATGAGGGGCTCCCACCATCCCTGTGCTCATTATGAGGGGCCCCCACCATCCCTGTGCTCATTATGAGGGGCTCCCACCATCCCTGTGCTCATTATGAGGGGCTCCCACCATCCCTGTGCTCATTATGAGGGGCTCCCACCATCCCTGTGCTCATTATGAGGGGCTCCCACCATCCCTGTGCTCATTATGAGGGGCCCCCACCATCCCTGTGCTGTGCTCATTATGAGGGGTCCCACCATCCCTGTGCTGTGCTCATTATGAGGGGCTCCCACCATCCCTGTGCTCATTATGAGGTTCCCACCATCCCTGTGCTCATTATGAGGGGCCCCCACCATCCCTGTGCTCATTATGAGGTTCCCACCATCCCTGTGCTCATTATGAGGGGCCCCCACCATCCCTGTGCTCATTATGAGGGGCCCCCACCATCCCTGTGCTCATTATGAGGGGCTCCCACCATCCCTGTGCTCATTATGAGGGGCTCCCCCCATCCCTGTGCTCATTATGAGGGGCCCCCACCATCCCTGTGCTCATTATGAGGGGCTCCCCCCATCCCTGTGCTCATTATGAGGGGCTCCCACCATCCCTGTGCTCATTATGAGGGGCTCCCCCCATCCCTGTGCTCATTATGAGGGGTCCCCCCATCCCTGTGCTCATTATGAGGAGCTCCCCCCATCCCTGTGCTGTGCTCATTATGAGGGGCCCCCACCATCCCTGTGCTGTGCTCATTATGAGGGGTCCCACCATCCCTGTGCTGTGCTCATTATGAGGGGCCCCCACCATCCCTGTGCTGTGCTCATTATGAGGGGCTCCCACCATCCCTGTGCTCATTATGAGGGGCCCCCACCATCCCTGTGCTCATTATGAGGGGCTCCCCCCATCCCTGTGCTCATTATGAGGGGCTCCCCCCATCCCTGTGCTCATTATGAGGGGCTCCCACCATCCCTGTGCTGTGCTCATTATGAGGGGCTCCCCCACCATCCCTGTGCTCATTATGAGGGGCTCCCCCCATCCCTGTGCTCATTATGAGGGGCCCCCCCACCATCCCTGTGCTCATTATGAGGGGCCCCCCACCATCCCTGTGCTCATTATGAGGTTCCCACCATCCCTGTGCTCATTATGAGGGGCCCCCACCATCCCTGTGCTCATTATGAGGGGCTCCCCCACCATCCCTGTGCTCATTATGAGGTTCCCACCATCCCTGTGCTCATTATGAGGGGCCCCCCCACCATCCCTGTGCTCATTATGAGGTTCCCACCATCCCTGTGCTCATTATGAGGGGCTCCCCCCATCCCTGTGCTCATTATGAGGGGCTCCCCCCATCCCTGTGCTCATTATGAGGGGCCCCCACCATCCCTGTGCTCATTATGAGGGGCTCCCCCCATCCCTGTGCTCACTATGAGGAGCTCCCCCCATCCCTGTGCTCATTATGAGGGGCTCCCCCACCATCCCTGTGCTCATTATGAGGGGCTCCCCCCATCCCTGTGCTCATTATGAGGAGCTCCCCCCATCCCTGTGCTCATTATGAGGGGCTCCCACCATCCCTGTGCTCATTATGAGGGGCTCCCCCCATCCCTGTGCTCATTATGAGGGGCCCCCACCATCCCTGTGCTCATTATGAGGGGCCCCCACCATCCCTGTGCTCATTATGAGGAGCTCCCCCCATCCCTGTGCTCATTATGAGGGGCTCCCCCCATCCCTGTGCTCATTATGAGGAGCTCCCCCCATCCCTGTGCTCATTATGAGGGGCTCCCACCATCCCTGTGCTCATTATGAGGGGCTCCCACCATCCCTGTGCTCATTATGAGGGGCTCCCCCCATCCCTGTGCTCATTATGAGGGGCTCCCCCCATCCCTGTGCTCATTATGAGGGGCTCCCACCATCCCTGTGCTCATTATGAGGGGCTCCCCCACCATCCCTGTGCTCATTATGAGGGGCTCCCCCCATCCCTGTGCTCATTATGAGGGGCTCCCACCATCCCTGTGCTGTGCTCATTATGAGGGGCCCCCACCATCCCTGTGCTCATTATGAGGGGCCCCCACCATCCCTGTGCTCATTATGAGGGGCCCCCACCATCCCTGTGCTCATTATGAGGGGCCCCCACCATCCCTGTGCTCATTATGAGGGTCCCCCACCATCCCTGTGCTCATTATGAGGGGCTCCCCCCATCCCTGTGCTCATTATGAGGGGCTCCCACCATCCCTGTGCTCATTATGAGGGGCTCCCACCATCCCTGTGCTGTGCTCATTATGAGGGGCTCCCACCATCCCTGTGCTCATTATGAGGGGCTCCCCCCATCCCTGTGCTCATTATGAGGGGTCCCACCATCCCTGTGCTCATTATGAGGGGCCCCCACCATCCCTGTGCTCATTATGAGGGGCTCCCACCATCCCTGTGCTCATTATGAGGGGTCCCACCATCCCTGTGCTCATTATGAGGGGCTCCCCCCATCCCTGTGCTCATTATGAGGGGCCCCCACCATCCCTGTGCTCATTATGAGGGGCTCCCCCCATCCCTGTGCTCATTATGAGGGGCTCCCCCCATCCCTGTGCTCATTATGAGGGGCTCCCACCACCCCTGTGCTCATTATGAGGGGCTCCCACCATCCCTGTGCTCATTATGAGGGGCTCCCCCCATCCCTGTGCTCATTATGAGGGGCTCCCCCCATCCCTGTGCTCATTATGAGGGTCTCCCCCCATCCCTGTGCTCATTATGAGGGTCTCCCCCCATCCCTGTGCTCATTATGAGGGTCTCCCCCCATCCCTGTGCTCATTATGAGGGTCTCCCCCCATCCCTGTGCTCATTATGAGGGGCTCCCCCCATCCCTGTGCTCATTATGAGGGTCTCCCCCCATCCCTGTGCTCATTATGAGGGTCTCCCCCCATCCCTGTGCTCATTATGAGGGGCTCCCACCATCCCTGTGCTCATTATGAGGGTCTCCCCCCATCCCTGTGCTCATTATGAGGGGCCCCCACCATCCCTGTGCTCATTATGAGGGGCTCCCATCATCCCTGTGCTCATTATGAGGGGCTCCCCCATCCCTGTGCTCATTATGAGGGTCCCCCACCATCCCTGTGCTCATTATGAGGGGCCCCCACCATCCCTGTGCTCATTATGAGGGGCTCCCATCATCCCTGTGCTCATTATGAGGGGCTCCCACCATCCCTGTGCTCATTATGAGGGTCCCCCACCATCCCTGTGCTCATTATGAGGGGCTCCCCCCATCCCTGTGCTCATTATGAGGGGCTCCCCCCATCCCTGTGCTCATTATGAGGGGCTCCCCCCATCCCTGTGCTCATTATGAGGGGCCCCCACCATCCCTGTGCTCATTATGAGGGGCCCCCACCATCCCTGTGCTCATTATGAGGGGCTCCCCACCATCCCTGTGCTCATTATGAGGGGCTCCCACCATCCCTGTGCTCATTATGAGGGGCTCCCACCATCCCTGTGCTGTGCTCATTATGAGGGGCTCCCATCATCCCTGTGCTCATTATGAGGGGCTCCCACCATCCCTGTGCTCATTATGAGGGGCTCCCACCATCCCTGTGCTCATTATGAGGGGCTCCCACCATCCCTGTGCTCATTATGAGGGGCTCCCCCCATCCCTGTGCTCATTATGAGGGGCTCCCCCCATCCCTGTGCTCATTATGAGGGGCTCCCATCATCCCTGTGCTCATTATGAGGGGCTCCCACCATCCCTGTGCTCATTATGAGGGGCTCCCACCATCCCTGTGCTCATTATGAGGGGCTCCCACCATCCCTGTGCTCATTATGAGGGGCTCCCACCATCCCTGTGCTCATTATGAGGGGCTCCCCCCATCCCTGTGCTCATTATGAGGGGCCCCCACCATCCCTGTGCTCATTATGAGGGGCCCCCACCATCCCTGTGCTCATTATGAGGGGCCCCCACCATCCCTGTGCTCATTATGAGGGGTCCCACCATCCCTGTGCTCATTATGAGGTTCCCACCATCCCTGTGCTCATTATGAGGGGCCCCCACCATCCCTGTGCTCATTATGAGGTTCCCACCATCCCTGTGCTCATTATGAGGGGCCCCCACCATCCCTGTGCTCATTATGAGGGGCCCCCACCATCCCTGTGCTCATTATGAGGGGCCCCCACCATCCCTGTGCTCATTATGAGGGGCCCCCACCATCCCTGTGCTCATTATGAGGGGTCCCACCATCCCTGTGCTCATTATGAGGGGCTCCCATCATCCCTGTGCTCATTATGAGGGGCTCCCACCATCCCTGTGCTCATTATGAGGGGCTCCCACCATCCCTGTGCTCATTATGAGGGGCCCCCACCATCCCTGTGCTCATTATGAGGGGCTCCCACCATCCCTGTGCTCATTATGAGGGGCTCCCACCATCCCTGTGCTGTGCTCATTATGAGGGGCTCCCATCATCCCTGTGCTCATTATGAGGGGCTCCCACCATCCCTGTGCTCATTATGAGGGGCTCCCACCATCCCTGTGCTCATTATGAGGGGCTCCCACCATCCCTGTGCTCATTATGAGGGGCTCCCCCCATCCCTGTGCTCATTATGAGGGGCTCCCCCCATCCCTGTGCTCATTATGAGGGGCTCCCATCATCCCTGTGCTCATTATGAGGGGCTCCCACCATCCCTGTGCTCATTATGAGGGGCTCCCACCATCCCTGTGCTCATTATGAGGGGCTCCCACCATCCCTGTGCTCATTATGAGGGGCTCCCACCATCCCTGTGCTCATTATGAGGGGCTCCCCCCATCCCTGTGCTCATTATGAGGGGCCCCCACCATCCCTGTGCTCATTATGAGGGGCCCCCACCATCCCTGTGCTCATTATGAGGGGCCCCCACCATCCCTGTGCTCATTATGAGGGGCCCCCACCATCCCTGTGCTCATTATGAGGGGCCCCCACCATCCCTGTGCTCATTATGAGGGGCCCCCACCATCCCTGTGCTCATTATGAGGGGCTCCCATCATCCCTGTGCTCATTATGAGGGGCTCCCACCATCCCTGTGCTCATTATGAGGGGCCCCCACCATCCCTGTGCTCATTATGAGGTTCCCACCATCCCTGTGCTCATTATGAGGGGCTCCCATCATCCCTGTGCTCATTATGAGGGGCTCCCACCATCCCTGTGCTCATTATGAGGGGCTCCCACCATCCCTGTGCTCATTATGAGGGGCTCCCACCATCCCTGTGCTCATTATGAGGGGCTCCCACCATCCCTGTGCTCATTATGAGGGTCCCACCATCCCTGTGCTCATTATGAGGGGCTCCCACCATCCCTGTGCTCATTATGAGGGGCTCCCATCATCCCTGTGCTCATTATGAGGGGCTCCCACCATCCCTGTGCTCATTATGAGGGGCTCCCACCATCCCTGTGCTCATTATGAGGGGCTCCCACCATCCCTGTGCTCATTATGAGGTTCCCACCATCCCTGTGCTCATTATGAGGGGCTCCCACCATCCCTGTGCTCATTATGAGGGGCTCCCACCATCCCTGTGCTCATTATGAGGGGCTCCCACCATCCCTGTGCTCATTATGAGGGGCTCCCCCCATCCCTGTGCTCATTATGAGGGGCCCCCACCATCCCTGTGCTCATTATGAGGGGCTCCCCCCATCCCTGTGCTCATTATGAGGGGCCCCCACCATCCCTGTGCTCATTATGAGGTTCCCACCATCCCTGTGCTCATTATGAGGGGTCCCACCATCCCTGTGCTCATTATGAGGGGCTCCCATCATCCCTGTGCTCATTATGAGGTTCCCACCATCCCTGTGCTCATTATGAGGGGCCCCCACCATCCCTGTGCTCATTATGAGGTTCCCACCATCCCTGTGCTCATTATGAGGGGCCCCCACCATCCCTGTGCTCATTATGAGGTTCCCACCATCCCTGTGCTCATTATGAGGGGCCCCCACCATCCCTGTGCTCATTATGAGGGGCCCCCACCATCCCTGTGCTCATTATGAGGGGTCCCACCATCCCTGTGCTCATTATGAGGGGCTCCCACCATCCCTGTGCTCATTATGAGGGGCTCCCACCATCCCTGTGCTCATTATGAGGGGCTCCCACCATCCCTGTGCTCATTATGAGGGGCTCCCACCATCCCTGTGCTCATTATGAGGGTCCCACCATCCCTGTGCTCATTATGAGGGTCCCACCATCCCTGTGCTCATTATGAGGGGCTCCCACCATCCCTGTGCTCATTATGAGGGGCTCCCACCATCCCTGTGCTCATTATGAGGGTCCCACCATCCCTGTGCTCATTATGAGGGGCCCCCACCATCCCTGTGCTCATTATGAGGGGCTCCCACCATCCCTGTGCTGTGCTCATTATGAGGGGCTCCCATCATCCCTGTGCTCATTATGAGGGGCTCCCACCATCCCTGTGCTCATTATGAGGGGCTCCCACCATCCCTGTGCTCATTATGAGGGGCTCCCACCATCCCTGTGCTCATTATGAGGGTCCCACCATCCCTGTGCTCATTATGAGGGGCCCCCACCATCCCTGTGCTCATTATGAGGGGCTCCCACCATCCCTGTGCTCATTATGAGGGGCTCCCACCATCCCTGTGCTCATTATGAGGGGCTCCCCCCATCCCTGTGCTCATTATGAGGGGCTCCCCCCATCCCTGTGCTCATTATGAGGGGCTCCCACCATCCCTGTGCTCATTATGAGGGGCTCCCACCATCCCTGTGCTCATTATGAGGGGCTCCCACCATCCCTGTGCTCATTATGAGGGGCTCCCCCCATCCCTGTGCTCATTATGAGGGGCCCCCACCATCCCTGTGCTCATTATGAGGGGCCCCCACCATCCCTGTGCTCATTATGAGGGGCTCCCACCATCCCTGTGCTCATTATGAGGGGCTCCCACCATCCCTGTGCTCATTATGAGGGGCCCCCACCATCCCTGTGCTCATTATGAGGGGCTCCCACCATCCCTGTGCTCATTATGAGGGGCTCCCACCATCCCTGTGCTCATTATGAGGGGCTCCCACCATCCCTGTGCTGTGATGACTTCCTGGGTTTTTAACTTCATCATAACGAATAATCGTAATTATTATGACAATAATAAAACGATATTTAGGAACATTCTTATTTTGTCTGATTCTGAATCTCCCATCGACTACCAGGACCTCTCCCACTCCCAGATTAAAAAAGGTCATTTTCCCAACCCTCACTCAGCAGCAGAAGAAAACCTCTGATTGGTCCACAAAACACGCGTCACGTTTCCACTGTACCGGAATTTGGATCCGAAATTCGTCAACGAAATTTCGTATTTTGTATAAAATTCGGAAGCACAGAAATTCGTATTTCAGAGATTCATACGAAACGAATCGCACATGTCTAGTATCTCCCCAATAAATATATACCCCGGAGTATGCCGAGGAATAAGTATGTGAACCTGATCACCCTGAGGTGCCACTTCCAACCGGCCACCACCTTAAAAACCCAACGTGTCTGGAAGAGGAGAGATGAGGGTCTCATGAGGGTCTTGGCTGTTTTCTGTATTGTCTGATCAATTATATATTCTAAGCCTTGTCTTCGGACAGCCATGCAAATGTTCCAAAGACGTACTAATGTTCCCCTTCCTAGCCGAAAACGAAGGTCCGGCCGGACTATCCAAACCGAAAATGAGAGGAATTTTACCGGCAAAGCCTTTCACTAAGTCTATGTAGATATCCACTAGAACCAATATATTCCCACAACTTATCCTTCATCACTAGAACCAATATATTCCCCCAACTTATCCTTCATCACTAGAACCAATATGATCCCCCAACTTATCCTTCATCACTAGAACCAATATGATCCCCCAACTTATCCTTCATCACTAGAACCAATATATTCCCCCAACTTATCCTTCATCACTAGAACCAATATGATCCCCCAACTTATCCTTCATCACTAGAACCAATATATTCCCCCAACTTATCCTTCATCACTGGAACCAATATGATCCCCCAACTTATCCTTCATCACTGGAACCAATATGATCCCCCAACTTATCCTTCATCACTAGGACCAATATGATTCCCCAACTTATCCTTCATCACTAGAACCAATATATTCCCACAACTTATCCTTCATCACTAGAACCAATATATTCCCCCAACTTATCCTTCATCACTGGAACCAATATGATCCCCCAACTTATCCTTCATCACTAGGACCAATATATTCCCACAACTTATCCTTCATCACTAGAACCAATATATTCCCACAACTTATCCTTCATCACTAGAACCAATATGATCCCCCAACTTATCCTTCATCACTAGAACCAATATATTCCCACAACTTATCCTTCATCACTAGAACCAATATATTCCCACAATTTATCCTTCATCACTAGAACCAATATATTCCCACAACTTATCATTCATCACTAGAACCAATATGATCCCCCAACTTATCCTTCATCACTAGAACCAATATATTCCCCCAACTTATCCTTCATCACTAGAACCAATATGATCCCCCAACTTATCCTTCATCACTGGAACCAATATGATCCCCCAACTTATCCTTCATCACTAGAACCAATATGATCCCCCAACTTGTCCTTCATCACTAGAACCAATATGATCCCCCAACTTATCCTTCATCACTAGAACCAATATGATCCCCCAACTTATCCCTCATCACTAGAACCAATATGATTCCCCAACTTATCCTTCATCACTAGAACCAATATATTCCCCCAACTTATCCTTCATCACTAGAACCAATATATTCCCCCAACTTATCCTTCATCACTAGAACCAATATATTCCCCCAACTTATCCCTCATCACTAGAACCAATATGATTCCCCAACTTATCCTTCATTACTAGAACCAATATATTCCCCCAACTTATCCTTCATCACTAGAACCAATATGATTCCCCAACTTATCCTTCATCACTAGAACCAATATGATCCCCCAACTTATCCTTCATCACTAGAACCAATATATTCCCCCAACTTATCCTTCATCACTAGAACCAATATGATTCCCCAACTTATCCTTCATCACTAGAACCAATATATTCCCCCAACTTATCCTTCATCACTAGAACCAACATGATCCTCCAACTTGTCCTTCATCACTAGAACCAACATGATCCCCCAACTTATCCTTCATCACTAGAACCAATATGATCCCCCAACTTATCCTTCATCACTAGAACCAATATGATCCCCCAACTTATCCTTCATCACTAGAACCAATATATTCCCCCAACTTATCCTTCATCACTAGAACCAATATGATCCCCCAACTTATCCTTCATCACTAGAACCAATATATTCCCCCAACTTATCCTTCATCACTAGAACCAATATGATTCCCCAACTTATCCTTCATCACTAGAACCAATATGATCCCCCAACTTATCCTTCATCACTAGAACCAATATATTCCCCCAACTTATCCCTCATCACTAGAACCAATATGATCCCCCAACTTATCCTTCATCACTAGAACCAATATGATTCCCCAACTTATCCTTCATCACTAGAACCAATATGATTCCCCAACTTATCCTTCATCACTAGAACCAATATATTCCCCCAACTTATCCTTCATCACTAGAACCAATATATTCCCCCAACTTATCCCTCATCACTAGAACCAATATGATCCCCCAACTTATCCTTCATCACTAGAACCAATATGATTCCCCAACTTATCCTTCATCACTAGAACCAATATATTCCCCCAACTTATCCTTCATCACTAGAACCAATATATTCCCCCAACTTATCCCTCATCACTAGAACCAATATGATCCCCCAACTTATCCTTCATCACTAGAACCAATATGATCCCCCAACTTGTCCTTCATCACTAGAACCAATATGATTCCCCAACTTATCCTTCATCACTAGAACCAATATGATCCCACAACTTATCCTTCATCACTAGAACCAATATGATCCCCCAACTTATCCTTCATCACTAGAACCAATATGATCCCCCAACTTATCCTTCATCACTAGAACCAATATGATCCCCCAACTTATCCTTCATCACTAGAACCAATATATTCCCCCAACTTATCCTTCATCACTAGAACCAATATATTCCCCCAACTTATCCCTCATCACTAGAACCAACATGATTCCCCAACTTATCCTTCATCACTGGAAACAATATGATCCCCCAACTTATCCTTCATCACTAGAACCAATATGACCCCCCAACTTATCCTTCATCACTAGAACCAATATGATCCCCCAACTTATCCTTCATCACTAGAACCAATATATTCCCCCAACTTATCCTTCATCACTAGAACCAATATGATCCCCCAACTTATCCTTCATCACTAGAACCAATATGATTCCCCAACTTATCCTTCATCACTAGAACCAATATGATCCCCCAACTTATCCTTCATCACTAGAACCAATATGATCCCCCAACTTATCCCTCATCACTAGAACCAATATGATCCCCCAACTTATCCTTCATCACTAGAACCAATATATTCCCCCAACTTATCCTTCATCACTAGAACCAATATGATCCCCCAACTTATCCTTCATCACTAGAACCAATATGATCCCCCAACTTATCCTTCATCACTAGAACCAATATGATCCCCCAACTTATCCTTCATCACTAGAACCAATATATTCCCCAACTTATCCTTCATCACTAGAACCAATATGATCCCCCAACTTGTCCTTCATCACTAGAACCAATATATTCCCCCAACTTATCCTTCATCACTAGAACCAATATGATTCCCCAACTTATCCTTCATCACTAGAACCAATATATTCCCCAACTTGTCCTTCATCACTAGAACCAATATATTCCCCCAACTTATCCTTCATCACTAGAACCAATATGATTCCCCAACTTATCCTTCATCACTAGAACCAATATATTCCCCAACTTGTCCTTCATCACTAGAACCAATATGATCCCCCAACTTATCCCTCATCACTAGAACCAATATGATCCCCCAACTTATCCCTCATCACTAGAACCAATATGATCCCCCAACTTATCCTTCATCACTAGAACCAATATATTCCCCCAATTTATCCTTCATCACTGGAACCAATATGATCCCCCAACTTATCCTTCATCACTAGAACCAATATGATCCCCCAACTTATCCTTCATCACTAGAACCAATATGATCCCCCAACTTATCCTTCATCACTGGAACCAATATGATCCCCCAACTTATCCTTCATCACTAGAACCAATATATTCCCCCAACTTATCCTTCATCACTAGAACCAATATGATCCCCCAACTTATCCTTCATCACTAGAACCAATATATTCCCCCAACTTATCCTTCATCACTAGAACCAACATGATCCCCCAACTTATCCTTCATCACTGGAACCAATATGATCCCCCAACTTATCCTTCATCACTAGAACCAACATGATCCCCCAACTTATTACTGTTCGTGAAATTTATTTTTGGGAAGACTGAACAAAAGTAATTGTTTAAAGAAGAAGTTTGGGGTTACTAAAAAAACAAACACATTCTCACCTCCATGCTGCAGCTGTCCCCTGCTGGCTCTAAGCCCCAGGACTGAGCGATCACGTGACCTTTGATCAGTTTTTGGTCAGCCATTGCTCTCTGCTCTGCCCCTCCAGTTCTCACTGGAATTCTGGGCAGGAGAGGGGGTGGGAGCAGCTGGCTTTGGCTCTCAGCTGAGAACCGGAGCTGTCTGTCAATCAGGCAGCTGGGTGAATCCTGACAAAATGGTCAGAATCCTTCCAGAGTATAGAGCAGTTTTCATTTTGTGATCCCATTGTATTTTTTCCTTACATCGCTGATGCATTTAAAAAGGTTTTATCTCTTTTCATAATAGATTTAGCCATTTCCTCCCTTTCTGTGCTTTGGTAGAACTGATAATGTGTTTGGCTTCCTTTTGCCGGTTTTTTACACTTTTCTATTGGCCACACTTTCTGTCTCCTTGAATCTCCTATGTGGTGATTTTCCCTCCTCTATCCTACTTACCTCTTTAGTGAACCATATTGAACCTTTCTTCAGTTTACTCTTACTAATTGACGTACTAATTAAAGTGCCCACTGATTATTGACTCCTGTCATTTGAGTAAATGGAGGGGTGAGGGAATGATCAATACAGGAGTGGAATCATGGAAGGGTGAAGGGTAATGATGAGAGGGGTGGAATCATGGAAGGGTGAAGGGTAATGATGAGAGTAGTGGAATCATGGAAGGGTCAAGGGTAATGATGAGAGGGGTGGAATCATGGAAGGGTGAAGGGTAATGATGAGAGTAGTGGGATCATGGAAGGGTGAAGGGTAATGATGAGAGTAGTGGGATCATGGAAGGGTGAAGGGTAATGATGAGAGGGGTGGAATCATGGAAGGGTGAAGGGTAATGATGAGAGTAGTGGAATCATGGAAGGGTGAAGGGTAATGATGAGAGGAGTGGAATCATGGAAAGGTGAATGGTAATGATGAGAGTAGTGGGATCATGGAAGGGTGAATGGTAATGATGAGAGTAGTGGGATCATGGAAGGGTGAAGGGTAATGATGAGAGTAGTGGGATCATGGAAGGGTGAAGGGTAATGATGAGAGGGGTGGAATCATGGAAGGGTGAAGGGTAATGATGAGAGTAGTGGAATCATGGAAGGGTGAAGGGTAATGATGAGAGGAGTGGAATCATGGAAAGGTGAATGGTAAGGATGAGAGTAGTGAGATCATGGAAGGGTGAAGGGTAATGATGAGAGGAGTGGGATCATGGAAGGGTGAAAGGTAATGACGAGAGGAGTGGAATCATGGAAGGGTGAATGGTAATGATGAGAGGAATGGAATCATGGTAGGGTGAATGGTAATGATGAGAGTAGTGGGATCATGGAAAGGTGAAGGGTAATGATAAGAGGAGTGGAATCATGGAAGGGTGAAGGGTAATGATAAGAGGAGTGGAATCATGGAAGGGTGAAGGGTAATGATAAGAGGAGTGGAATCATGGAAGGGTGAAGGGTAATGATGAGAGGAGTGGAATCATGGAAGGGTGAAGGGTAATGATGAGAGTAGTGGAATCATGGAAGGGTGAAGGGTAATGATGAGAGGGGTGGAATCATGGAAGGGTGAAGGGTAATGATGAGAGGGGAGGAATCATGGAAGGGTGAATGGTAATGATGAGAGGGGTGGAATCATGGAAGGGTGAAGGGTAATGATAAGAGGAGTGGAATCATGGAGGGGTGAAGGGTAATGATAAGAGGAGTGGAATCATGGAAAGGTGAAGGGTAATGATGAGAGGAGTGGAATCATGGAAGGGTGAATGGTAATGATGAGAGGGGTGGAATCATGGAAGGGTGAAGGGTAATGATGAGAGGAGTGGAATCATGGAAGGGTGAAGGGTAATGATGAGAGGAGTGGAATCATGGAAGGGTGAAGGGTAATGATGAGAGGGGAGGAATCATGGAAGGGTGAATGGTAATGATGAGAGGGGTGGAATCATGGAAGGGTGAAGGGTAACGATAAGAGGAGTGGAATCATGGAAGGGTGAAGGGTAATGATAAGAGGAGTGGAATCATGGAAGGGTGAAGGGTAATGATGAAAGGAGTGTAATCATGAAGGGGTGAAGGGTAATGATGAGAGGAGTGGAATCATGGAAGGGTGAAGGGTAATGACGAGAGGGGTGGAATCATGGAAGGGTGAAGGGTAATGATGAGAGGAGTGGAATCATGGAAGGGTGAAGGGTAATGATGAGAGTAGTGGGATCATGGAAGGGTGAAGGGTAATGACGAGAGGAGTGGAATCATGGAAGGGTGAAGGGTAATGATGAGAGTAGTGGAATCACAGAGGGGTGAAGTGTAATGATGAGAGTAGTGGGATCATGGAAGGGTGAATGGTAATGACGAGAGGAGTGGAATCATGGAGGGGTGAAGGGTAATGACGAGAGGAGTGGGATCATGGAGGGGTGAAGGGTAATGATGAGATGGGTGGAATCATGGAAGGGTGAAGGGTAATGATGAGAGGAGTGGGATCATGGAGGGTTGAAGGGTAATGATGAGAGGAGTGGAATCATGGAAGGGTGAAGGGTAATGATGAGAGTAGTGGGATCATGGAGGGGTGAAGGGTAATGATGAGAGGAGTGGAATCATGGAAGGGTGAAGGGTAATGATGAGAGGAGTGGAATCATGGAAGGGTGAAGGGTAATGATGAGAGGAGTGGAATCATGGAAGGGTGAAGGGTAATGATGAGAGTAGTGGGATCATGGAGGGGTGAAGGGTAATGATGAGAGTAGTGGGATCATGGAAGGGTGAAGGGTAATGATGAGAGTAGTGGGATCATGGAGGGGTGAAGGGTAATGATGAGAGGAGTGGAATCATGGAAGGGTGAAGGGTAATGATGAGAGGAGTGGAATCATGGAAGGGTGAAGGGTAATGATGAGAGGAGTGGAATCATGGAAGGGTGAAGGGTAATGATGAGAGTAGTGGGACCATGGAGGGGTGAGGGGTAATGATGAGAGTAGTGGGATCATGGAGGGGTGAAGTGTAATGATGAGAGGAGTGGAATCATGGAAGGGTGAAGGGTAATGATGAGAGGAGTGGAATCATGGAAGGGTGAAGGGTAATGATGAAAGGGGAGGAATCATGGAAGGGTGAAGGGTAATGATGAGAGTAGTGGGATTATGGAAGGGTGAAGGGTAATGATGAGAGGAGTGGAATCATGGAAGGGTGAAGGGTAATGATGAGAGGGGTGGAATCATGGAAGGGTGAAGGGTAATGATGAGAGGGGTGGAATCATGGAAGGGTGAAGGGTAATGATGAGAGGAACGGAATCATGGAAGGGTGAAGGGTAATGAGAGTAGTGGGATCATGGAGGGGTGAAGGGTAATGATGAGAGTAGTGGGATCATGGAGGGGTGAAGGATAATGATGAGAGTAGTGGGATCATGGAGGGGTGAAGGGTAATGATGAGAGGGGTGGAATCATGGAAGGGTGAAGGGTAATGATGAGAGGGGAGGAATCATGGAAGGGTGAATGGTAATGATGAGAGTAGTGGGATCATGGAGGGGTGAAGGGTAATGATGAGAGTAGTGGGATCATGGAGGGGTGAAGGGTAATGATGAGAGGGGTGGAATCATGGAAGGGTGAAGGGTAATGATGAGAGGAGTGGAATCATGGAAGGGTGAAGGGTAATGATGAGAGGGGAGGAATCATGGAAGGGTGAATGGTAATGATGAGAGGAGTGGAATCATGGAAGGGTGAAGGGTAATGATGAGAGGGGAGGAATCATGGAAGGGTGAAGGGTAATGATGAGAGGAACGGAATCATGGAAGGGTGAATGGTAATGATGAGAGGGGTGGAATCATGGAAGGGTGAAGGGTAATGATGAGAGGGGTGGAATCATGGAAGGGTGAAGGGTAATGATGAGAGGGGTGGAATCATGGAAGGGTGAAGGGTAATGATGAGAGGAACGGAATCATGGAAGGGTGAAGGGTAATGATGAGAGGAGTGGAATCATGGAAGGGTGAATGGTAATGATGAGAGTAGTGGGATCATGGAGGGGTGAAGGATAATGATGAGAGGAGTGGAATCATGGAAGGGTGAAGGGTAATGATGAGAGGAGTGGAATCATGGAAGGGTGAAGGGTAATGATGAGAGGAGTGGAATCATGGAAGGGTGAAGGGTAATGATGAGAGTAGTGGGATCATGGAGGGGTGAAGGGTAATGACGAGAGGGGAGGAATCATGGAAGGGTGAATGGTAATGATGAGAGTAGTGGAATCATGGAGGGGTGAAGGGTAATGATGAGAGTAGTGGGATCATGGAGGGGTGAAGGGTAATGATGAGAGGGAAGGAATCATGGAAGGGTGAAGGGTAATGATGAGAGGGGTGGAATCATGGAAGGGTGAATGGTAATGATGAGAGTAGTGGGATCATGGAGGGGTGAAGGGTAATGATGAGAGGAGTGGAATCATGGAGGGGTGAAGGGTAATGATGAGAGTAGTGGGATCATGGAGGGTTGAAGGGTAATGATGAGAGGGGAGGAATCATGGAAGGGTGAAGGGTAATGATGAGAGTAGTGGGATCATGGAGGGGTGAAGGGTAATGATGAGAGGAGTGGAATCATGGAAGGGTGAAGGGTAATGATGAGAGTAGTGGGATCATGGAGGGGTGAAGGGTAATGATGAGAGGGAAGGAATCATGGAAGGGTGAAGGGTAATGATGAGAGGGGTGGAATCATGGAAGGGTGAATGGTAATGATGAGAGTAGTGGGATCATGGAGGGGTGAAGGGTAATGATGAGAGGAGTGGAATCATGGAAGGGTGAAGGGTAATGATGAGAGTAGTGGGATCATGGAGGGGTGAAGGGTAATGATGAGAGGGAAGGAATCATGGAAGGGTGAAGGGTAATGATGAGAGGGGTGGAATCATGGAAGGGTGAATGGTAATGATGAGAGTAGTGGGATCATGGAGGGGTGAAGGATAATGATGAGAGGAGTGGAATCATGGAGGGGTGAAGGGTAATGATGAGAGTAGTGGGATCATGGAAGGGTGAATGGTAATGACGAGAGGAGTGGAATCATGGAGGGGTGAGGGGTAATGATGAGAGTAGTGGGACCATGGAGGGGTGAGGGGTAATGATGAGAGTAGTGGGATCATGGAGGGGTGAAGGGTAATGATGAGAGTAGTGGGATCATGGAAGGGTGAATGGTAATGACGAGAGGAGTGGAATCATGGAGGGGTGAGGGGTAATGATGAGAGTAGTGGGACCATGGAGGGGTGAGGGGTAATGATGAGAGGGGTGGAATCATGGAAGGGTGAATGGTAATGATGAGAGGGGTGGAATCATGGAAGGGTGAAGGGTAATGATGAGAGGGAAGGAATCATGGAAGGGTGAAGGGTAATGATGAGAGGGGTGGAATCATGGAAGGGTGAATGGTAATGATGAGAGTAGTGGGATCATGGAGGGGTGAAGGGTAATGATGAGAGTAGTGGGACCATGGAGGGGTGAGGGGTAATGATGAGAGTAGTGGGACCATGGAGGGGTGAAGGGTAATGATGAGAGTAGTGGGACCATGGAGGGGTGAGGGGTAATGATGAGAGTAGTGGGATCATGGAGGGGTGAAGGGTAATGATGAGAGTAGTGGGATCATGGAGGGGTGAAGGGTAATGATGAGAGGGGTGGAATCATGGAAGGGTGAAGGGTAATGATGAGAGGAGTGGGATCATGGAGGGGTGAATGGTAATGATGAGAGGGGTGGAATCATGGAAGGGTGAAGGGTAATGATGAGAGGGAAGGAATCATGGAAGGGTGAAGGGTAATGATGAGAGGGGTGGAATCATGGAAGGGTGAATGGTAATGATGAGAGTAGTGGGATCATGGAGGGGTGAAGGGTAATGATGAGAGGAGTGGAATCATGGAAGGGTGAAGGGTAATGATGAGAGGGGTGGAATCATGGAGGGGTGAAGGGTAATGATGAGAGTAGTGGAATCATGGAAGGGTGAATGGTAATGATGAGAGGAGTGGGATCATGGAGGGGTGAAGGGTAATGATGAGAGTAGTGGGATCATGGAAGGGTGAATGGTAATGACGAGAGGGGAGGAATCATGGAGGGGTGAAGGGTAATGACGAGAGGAGTGGAATCATGGAGGGGTGAGGGGTAATGATGAGAGTAGTGGGACCATGGAGGGGTGAGGGGTAATGATGAGAGTAGTGGGATCATGGAGGGGTGAAGGGTAATGATGAGAGTAGTGGGATCATGGAAGGGTGAATGGTAATGACGAGAGGAGTGGAATCATGGAGGGGTGAGGGGTAATGATGAGAGTAGTGGGATCATGGAGGGGTGAAGGGTAATGATGAGAGTAGTGGGATCATGGAAGGGTGAATGGTAATGACGAGAGGAGTGGAATCATGGAGGGGTGAGGGGTAATGATGAGAGTAGTGGGACCATGGAGGGGTGAGGGGTAATGATGAGAGTAGTGGGATCATGGAGGGGTGAAGGGTAATGATGAGAGTAGTGGGATCATGGAAGGGTGAATGGTAATGACGAGAGGGGAGGAATCATGGAGGGGTGAGGGGTAATGATGAGAGTAGTGGGACCATGGAGGGGTGAGGGGTAATGATGAGAGTAGTGGGACCATGGAGGGGTGAAGGGTAATGATGAGAGTAGTGGGACCATGGAGGGGTGAGGGGTAATGATGAGAGTAGTGGGACCATGGAGGGGTGAAGGGTAATGATGAGAGTAGTGGGACCATGGAGGGGTGAGGGGTAATGATGAGAGTAGTGGGACCATGGAGGGGTGAAGGGTAATGATGAGAGTAGTGGGACCATGGAGGGGTGAGGGGTAATGATGAGAGTAGTGGGATCATGGAGGGGTGAAGGGTAATGATGAGAGTAGTGGGACCATGGAGGGGTGAGGGGTAATGATGAGAGTAGTGGGATCATGGAGGGGTGAAGGGTAATGATGAGAGTAGTGGGATCATGGAAGGGTGAATGGTAATGATGAGAGGGGAGGAATCATGGAGGGGTGAGGGGTAATGATGAGAGTAGTGGGACCATGGAGGGGTGAGGGGTAATGATGAGAGTAGTGGGATCATGGAGGGGTGAAGGGTAATGATGAGAGTAGTGGGACCATGGAGGGGTGAGGGGTAATGATGAGAGTAGTGGGACCATGGAGGGGTGAAGGGTAATGATGAGAGTAGTGGGACCATGGAGGGGTGAGGGGTAATGATGAGAGTAGTGGGATCATGGAGGGGTGAAGGGTAATGATGAGAGTAGTGGGATCATGGAAGGGTGAATGGTAATGATGAGAGGGGAGGAATCATGGAGGGGTGAAGGGTAATGATGAGAGTAGTGGGACCATGGAGGGGTGAGGGGTAATGATGAGAGTAGTGGGATCATGGAGGGGTGAGGGGTAATGATGAGAGTAGTGGGACCATGGAGGGGTGAGGGGTAATGATGAGAGTAGTGGGATCATGGAAGGGTGAAGGGTAATGACGAGAGGAGTGGAATCATGGAGGGGTGAGGGGTAATGATGAGAGTAGTGGGACCATGGAGGGGTGAGGGGTAATGATGAGAGTAGTGGGATCATGGAAGGGTGAAGGGTAATGACGAGAGGAGTGGAATCATGGAGGGGTGAGGGGTAATGATGAGAGTAGTGGGACCATGGAGGGGTGAGGGGTAATGATGAGAGGGGTGGAATCATGGAGGGGTGAAGGGTAATGATGAGAGTAGTTTGATCATGGAGGGGTGAAGGGTAATGATGAGAGTAGTGGGACCATGGAGGGGTGAGGGGTAATGATGAGAGTAGTGGACCATGGAGAGGTGAGGGGTAAGGATTAGAGTAGTGGGACCATGGAGGGGTGAAGGGTAATGATGAGAGGGGTGGAATCATGGAAGGGTGAGGGGTAATGATGAGAGTAGTGGGATCATGGAGGGGTGAGGGGTAATGATGAGAGTAGTGGGACCATGGAGGGGTGAAGGGTAATGATGAGAGTAGTGGGACCATGGAGGGGTGAGGGGTAATGATGAGAGTAGTTTGATCATGGAAGGGTGAAGGGTAATGATGAGAGTAGTGGAATCATGGAGGGGTGAGGGGTAATGATGAGAGTAGTGGGATCATGGAGGGGTGAGGGGTAATGATGAGAGTAGTGGGACCATGGAGGGGTGAAGGGTAATGATGAGAGTAGTGGGACCATGGAGGGGTGAGGGGTAATGATGAGAGTAGTGGGATCATGGAGGGGTGAAGGGTAATGATGAGAGTAGTGGGATCATGGAGGGGTGAGGGGTAATGATGAGAGTAGTGGGACCATGGAGGGGTGAAGGGTAATGATGAGAGTAGTGGGACCATGGAGGGGTGAGGGGTAATGATGAGAGTAGTGGGATCATGGAGGGGTGAAGGGTAATGATGAGAGTAGTGGGATCATGGAAGGGTGAATGGTAATGATGAGAGGGGAGGAATCATGGAGGGGTGAAGGGTAATGATGAGAGTAGTGGGACCATGGAGGGGTGAGGGGTAATGATGAGAGTAGTGGGATCATGGAGGGGTGAGGGGTAATGATGAGAGTAGTGGGACCATGGAGGGGTGAGGGGTAATGATGAGAGTAGTGGGATCATGGAAGGGTGAAGGGTAATGACGAGAGGAGTGGAATCATGGAGGGGTGAGGGGTAATGATGAGAGTAGTGGGACCATGGAGGGGTGAGGGGTAATGATGAGAGTAGTGGGATCATGGAAGGGTGAAGGGTAATGACGAGAGGAGTGGAATCATGGAGGGGTGAGGGGTAATGATGAGAGTAGTGGGACCATGGAGGGGTGAGGGGTAATGATGAGAGGGGTGGAATCATGGAGGGGTGAAGGGTAATGATGAGAGTAGTTTGATCATGGAGGGGTGAAGGGTAATGATGAGAGGGGTGGAATCATGGAAGGGTGAATGGTAATGATGAGAGTAGTGGGATCATGGAGGGGTGAAGGGTAATGATGAGAGGAGTGGAATCATGGAGGGGTGAAGGGTAATGATGAGAGTAGTGGGATCATGGAGGGTTGAAGGGTAATGATGAGAGGGGAGGAATCATGGAAGGGTGAAGGGTAATGATGAGAGTAGTGGGATCATGGAGGGGTGAAGGGTAATGATGAGAGGAGTGGAATCATGGAAGGGTGAAGGGTAATGATGAGAGTAGTGGGATCATGGAGGGGTGAAGGGTAATGATGAGAGGGAAGGAATCATGGAAGGGTGAAGGGTAATGATGAGAGGGGTGGAATCATGGAAGGGTGAATGGTAATGATGAGAGTAGTGGGATCATGGAGGGGTGAAGGGTAATGATGAGAGGAGTGGAATCATGGAAGGGTGAAGGGTAATGATGAGAGTAGTGGGATCATGGAGGGGTGAAGGGTAATGATGAGAGGGAAGGAATCATGGAAGGGTGAAGGGTAATGATGAGAGGGGTGGAATCATGGAAGGGTGAATGGTAATGATGAGAGTAGTGGGATCATGGAGGGGTGAAGGATAATGATGAGAGGAGTGGAATCATGGAGGGGTGAAGGGTAATGATGAGAGTAGTGGGATCATGGAAGGGTGAATGGTAATGACGAGAGGAGTGGAATCATGGAGGGGTGAGGGGTAATGATGAGAGTAGTGGGACCATGGAGGGGTGAGGGGTAATGATGAGAGTAGTGGGATCATGGAGGGGTGAAGGGTAATGATGAGAGTAGTGGGATCATGGAAGGGTGAATGGTAATGACGAGAGGAGTGGAATCATGGAGGGGTGAGGGGTAATGATGAGAGTAGTGGGACCATGGAGGGGTGAGGGGTAATGATGAGAGGGGTGGAATCATGGAAGGGTGAATGGTAATGATGAGAGGGGTGGAATCATGGAAGGGTGAAGGGTAATGATGAGAGGGAAGGAATCATGGAAGGGTGAAGGGTAATGATGAGAGGGGTGGAATCATGGAAGGGTGAATGGTAATGATGAGAGTAGTGGGATCATGGAGGGGTGAAGGGTAATGATGAGAGTAGTGGGACCATGGAGGGGTGAGGGGTAATGATGAGAGTAGTGGGACCATGGAGGGGTGAAGGGTAATGATGAGAGTAGTGGGACCATGGAGGGGTGAGGGGTAATGATGAGAGTAGTGGGATCATGGAGGGGTGAAGGGTAATGATGAGAGTAGTGGGATCATGGAGGGGTGAAGGGTAATGATGAGAGGGGTGGAATCATGGAAGGGTGAAGGGTAATGATGAGAGGAGTGGGATCATGGAGGGGTGAATGGTAATGATGAGAGGGGTGGAATCATGGAAGGGTGAAGGGTAATGATGAGAGGGAAGGAATCATGGAAGGGTGAAGGGTAATGATGAGAGGGGTGGAATCATGGAAGGGTGAATGGTAATGATGAGAGTAGTGGGATCATGGAGGGGTGAAGGGTAATGATGAGAGGAGTGGAATCATGGAAGGGTGAAGGGTAATGATGAGAGGGGTGGAATCATGGAGGGGTGAAGGGTAATGATGAGAGTAGTGGAATCATGGAAGGGTGAATGGTAATGATGAGAGGAGTGGGATCATGGAGGGGTGAAGGGTAATGATGAGAGTAGTGGGATCATGGAAGGGTGAATGGTAATGACGAGAGGGGAGGAATCATGGAGGGGTGAAGGGTAATGACGAGAGGAGTGGAATCATGGAGGGGTGAGGGGTAATGATGAGAGTAGTGGGACCATGGAGGGGTGAGGGGTAATGATGAGAGTAGTGGGATCATGGAGGGGTGAAGGGTAATGATGAGAGTAGTGGGATCATGGAAGGGTGAATGGTAATGACGAGAGGAGTGGAATCATGGAGGGGTGAGGGGTAATGATGAGAGTAGTGGGATCATGGAGGGGTGAAGGGTAATGATGAGAGTAGTGGGATCATGGAAGGGTGAATGGTAATGACGAGAGGAGTGGAATCATGGAGGGGTGAGGGGTAATGATGAGAGTAGTGGGACCATGGAGGGGTGAGGGGTAATGATGAGAGTAGTGGGATCATGGAGGGGTGAAGGGTAATGATGAGAGTAGTGGGATCATGGAAGGGTGAATGGTAATGACGAGAGGGGAGGAATCATGGAGGGGTGAGGGGTAATGATGAGAGTAGTGGGACCATGGAGGGGTGAGGGGTAATGATGAGAGTAGTGGGACCATGGAGGGGTGAAGGGTAATGATGAGAGTAGTGGGACCATGGAGGGGTGAGGGGTAATGATGAGAGTAGTGGGACCATGGAGGGGTGAAGGGTAATGATGAGAGTAGTGGGACCATGGAGGGGTGAGGGGTAATGATGAGAGTAGTGGGACCATGGAGGGGTGAAGGGTAATGATGAGAGTAGTGGGACCATGGAGGGGTGAGGGGTAATGATGAGAGTAGTGGGATCATGGAGGGGTGAAGGGTAATGATGAGAGTAGTGGGACCATGGAGGGGTGAGGGGTAATGATGAGAGTAGTGGGATCATGGAGGGGTGAAGGGTAATGATGAGAGTAGTGGGATCATGGAAGGGTGAATGGTAATGATGAGAGGGGAGGAATCATGGAGGGGTGAGGGGTAATGATGAGAGTAGTGGGACCATGGAGGGGTGAGGGGTAATGATGAGAGTAGTGGGATCATGGAGGGGTGAAGGGTAATGATGAGAGTAGTGGGACCATGGAGGGGTGAGGGGTAATGATGAGAGTAGTGGGACCATGGAGGGGTGAAGGGTAATGATGAGAGTAGTGGGACCATGGAGGGGTGAGGGGTAATGATGAGAGTAGTGGGATCATGGAGGGGTGAAGGGTAATGATGAGAGTAGTGGGATCATGGAAGGGTGAATGGTAATGATGAGAGGGGAGGAATCATGGAGGGGTGAAGGGTAATGATGAGAGTAGTGGGACCATGGAGGGGTGAGGGGTAATGATGAGAGTAGTGGGATCATGGAGGGGTGAGGGGTAATGATGAGAGTAGTGGGACCATGGAGGGGTGAGGGGTAATGATGAGAGTAGTGGGATCATGGAAGGGTGAAGGGTAATGACGAGAGGAGTGGAATCATGGAGGGGTGAGGGGTAATGATGAGAGTAGTGGGACCATGGAGGGGTGAGGGGTAATGATGAGAGTAGTGGGATCATGGAAGGGTGAAGGGTAATGACGAGAGGAGTGGAATCATGGAGGGGTGAGGGGTAATGATGAGAGTAGTGGGACCATGGAGGGGTGAGGGGTAATGATGAGAGGGGTGGAATCATGGAGGGGTGAAGGGTAATGATGAGAGTAGTTTGATCATGGAGGGGTGAAGGGTAATGATGAGAGTAGTGGGACCATGGAGGGGTGAGGGGTAATGATGAGAGTAGTGGGACCATGGAGAGGTGAGGGGTAAGGATTAGAGTAGTGGGACCATGGAGGGGTGAAGGGTAATGATGAGAGGGGTGGAATCATGGAAGGGTGAGGGGTAATGATGAGAGTAGTGGGATCATGGAGGGGTGAGGGGTAATGATGAGAGTAGTGGGACCATGGAGGGGTGAAGGGTAATGATGAGAGTAGTGGGACCATGGAGGGGTGAGGGGTAATGATGAGAGTAGTTTGATCATGGAAGGGTGAAGGGTAATGATGAGAGTAGTGGAATCATGGAGGGGTGAGGGGTAATGATGAGAGTAGTGGGATCATGGAGGGGTGAGGGGTAATGATGAGAGTAGTGGGACCATGGAGGGGTGAAGGGTAATGATGAGAGTAGTGGGACCATGGAGGGGTGAGGGGTAATGATGAGAGTAGTGGGATCATGGAGGGGTGAAGGGTAATGATGAGAGTAGTGGGATCATGGAGGGGTGAGGGGTAATGATGAGAGTAGTGGGACCATGGAGGGGTGAAGGGTAATGATGAGAGTAGTGGGACCATGGAGGGGTGAGGGGTAATGATGAGAGTAGTGGGATCATGGAGGGGTGAAGGGTAATGATGAGAGTAGTGGGATCATGGAAGGGTGAATGGTAATGATGAGAGGGGAGGAATCATGGAGGGGTGAAGGGTAATGATGAGAGTAGTGGGACCATGGAGGGGTGAGGGGTAATGATGAGAGTAGTGGGATCATGGAGGGGTGAGGGGTAATGATGAGAGTAGTGGGACCATGGAGGGGTGAGGGGTAATGATGAGAGTAGTGGGATCATGGAAGGGTGAAGGGTAATGACGAGAGGAGTGGAATCATGGAGGGGTGAGGGGTAATGATGAGAGTAGTGGGACCATGGAGGGGTGAGGGGTAATGATGAGAGTAGTGGGATCATGGAAGGGTGAAGGGTAATGACGAGAGGAGTGGAATCATGGAGGGGTGAGGGGTAATGATGAGAGTAGTGGGACCATGGAGGGGTGAGGGGTAATGATGAGAGGGGTGGAATCATGGAGGGGTGAAGGGTAATGATGAGAGTAGTTTGATCATGGAGGGGTGAAGGGTAATGATGAGAGTAGTGGGACCATGGAGGGGTGAGGGGTAATGATGAGAGTAGTGGGACCATGGAGAGGTGAGGGGTAAGGATTAGAGTAGTGGGACCATGGAGGGGTGAAGGGTAATGATGAGAGGGGTGGAATCATGGAAGGGTGAAGGGTAATGATGAGAGTAGTTTGATCATGGAGGGGTGAAGGGTAATGATGAGAGTAGTGGAATCATGGAGGGGTGAGGGGTAATGATGAGAGTAGTGGGATCATGGAGGGGTGAAGTGTAATGATGAGAGGAGTGGAATCATGGAAGGGTGAAGGGTAATGATGAGAGGGGTGGAATCATGGAAGGGTGAAGGGTAATGATGAGAGGAGTGGGATCATGGAGGGGTGAAGTGTAATGATGAGAGGAGTGGAATCATGGAAGGGTGAGGGGTAATGATGAGAGTAGTGGGACCATGGAAGGGTGAAGGGTAATGATGAGAGGAGTGGAATCATGGAAGGGTGAAGGGTAATGATGAGAGGGGTGGAATCATGGAAGGGTGAAGGGTAATGATGAGAGGGGTGGAATCATGGAAGGGTGAAGGGTAATGATGAGAGTAGTTTGATCATGGAAGGGTGAAGGGTAATGATGAGAGTAGTTTGATCATGGAGGGGTGAAGGGTAATGATGAGAGTAGTGGGACCATGGAGGGGTGAGGGGTAATGATGAGAGTAGTGGGACCATGGAGGGGTAATGATGAGAGTAGCGGGACCATGGAGGGACGAGGGAATTGTGAGGAAATGGGTTGGATCATGAATGGAATGCTGAAATAATCACTGGTTATGTTTAGGATTTAAGATCTACATTTGGGTCCGTAGAACCAGAACGATGCCATCTATAAGATATAGACTGATAATATCTCTGCAGGATATTTCCTCCTCGCTGGCTGCCACCCACATACTGAGCTTCATTCATTTCACGAGCGAACTCCACCCTCATTGCTCATCTTTGTTTTGTTATTCAACACTCCAGCTTAGGGCCCGACCCAGGAACTCCCTTTCCTATTGTCTGATGTGTTTATGAACGACGAGTAACACTGGCTTTGCTGTATTGCTAAATAAATTGGAATACTGGACTCTACTATTTTCTATCCTTATACTAATTATTTATGGCACCAATTCAGGGGGGAAATGTTGGATTTACTCTCTTTTATTTTCTATGGCATTGCTGATCAGGACAATAATAAGGAGCCAATCTCCCTAACAGGAACACAGACAGCAATAGAAACCCCAAATTCTACCTGCTCCGCAATGTACTTAGTTCTAATAGAACGTGTATGGCGGAGGGTCCGGTGTGCCACCAATGTTCATGTGTTGCCATACAAGTAAGTGTTACCCTTGGCCTGCAATTATCTGCATGTTGTATTTCCATTACACTTGGATCTGAGGTTCCTCTAGTAGTAAGTCATGTTCTCTGGATGTTCTCTGGATGGTCTCTGGATGTTCTCTGGATGGTCTCTGGATGTTCTCTGGATGTTCTCTGGATGGTCTCTGGATGTTCTTTGGATGTTCTCTGGATGGTCTCTGGATATTCTCTGGATGTTCTCTGGATGGTCTCTGGATGTTCTCTGGATGGTCTCTGGATGGTCTCTGGATGGTCTCTGGATATTCTCTGGATGGTCTCTGGATGTTCTCTGGATGTTCTCTGGATGATCTCTGGATGGTCTCTGGATGTTCTCTGGATGGTCTCTGGATGGTCTCTGGATGTTCTCTGGATGGTCTCTGGATGTTCTCTGGATGTTCTCTGGATGATCTCTGGATGGTCTCTGGATATTCTCTGGATGTTCTCTGGATGGTCTCTGGATGGTCTCTGGATGGTCTCTGGATGTTCTCTGGATGGTCTCTGGATGTTCTCTGGATGTTCTCTGGATGGTCTCTGGATGGTCTCTGGATGGTCTCTGGATGTTCTCTGGATGTTCTCTGGATGGTCTCTGGATATTCTCTGGATGTTCTCTGGATGGTCTCTGGATGTTCTCTGGATGTTCTCTGGATGGTCTCTGGATGTTCTCTGGATGTTCTCTGGATGATCTCTGGATGGTCTCTGGATGTTCTCTGGATGGTCTCTGGATGTTCTCTGGATGGTCTCTGGATGGTCTCTGGATGGTCTCTGGATGTTCTCTGGATGGTCTCTGGATGTTCTCTGGATGGTCTCTGGATGTTCTCTGGATGTTCTCTGGATGGTCTCTGGATGTTCTTTGGATGTTCTCTGGATGGTCTCTGGATATTCTCTGGATGTTCTCTGGATGGTCTCTGGATGTTCTCTGGATGGTCTCTGGATGGTCTCTGGATGGTCTCTGGATATTCTCTGGATGGTCTCTGGATGTTCTCTGGATGTTCTCTGGATGATCTCTGGATGGTCTCTGGATGTTCTCTGGATGGTCTCTGGATGGTCTCTGGATGTTCTCTGGATGGTCTCTGGATGTTCTCTGGATGTTCTCTGGATGATCTCTGGATGGTCTCTGGATATTCTCTGGATGTTCTCTGGATGGTCTCTGGATGGTCTCTGGATGGTCTCTGGATGTTCTCTGGATGGTCTCTGGATGTTCTCTGGATGTTCTCTGGATGGTCTCTGGATGGTCTCTGGATGGTCTCTGGATGTTCTCTGGATGTTCTCTGGATGGTCTCTGGATATTCTCTGGATGTTCTCTGGATGGTCTCTGGATGTTCTCTGGATGTTCTCTGGATGGTCTCTGGATGTTCTCTGGATGTTCTCTGGATGATCTCTGGATGGTCTCTGGATGTTCTCTGGGATGGTCTCTGGATGTTCTCTGGATGGTCTCTGGATGGTCTCTGGATGGTCTCTGGATGTTCTCTGGATGGTCTCTGGATGGTCTCTGGATGTTCTCTGGATGTTCTCTGGATGGTCTCTGGATGGTCTCTGGATGGTCTCTGGATGTTCTCTGGATGGTCTCTGGATGTTCTCTGGATGGTCTCTGGATGGTCTCTGGATGTTCTCTGGATGGTCTCTGGATGTTCTCTGGATGTTCTCTGCGCTTTGCGCAGTGGCAGTATCATAGCCAATGAGGTTCAACTGAGGCGTGATTATTGCTAATTGCTTCTCGGCCCTTTGGCTAAGATCAAGTGTAGTATCTTTTCTTATCAGTTTCCAGGAGGTGGTGCTTGCTTCTGTCCCTGATCTATGGCGAAATAGAGACGGGATTGCGGTTGCTATGCAAAGCCTGCTGGAGTGAAGGTGACTTGGAGCGGTTCATAGCCGAAAGGGAAGCCTTCTGATGGGGATGGAGAACCACGGGGTCTGAACCGGAGGGTCGGGACCCTGGCCTTCTGGCCTGGATTGGGGTGGATCTAGCTCCAGACAGTTATTCGGGAGAGAACACTTACTCCCCTCTTGAATGGGGGGGGAGTGGTTAGTACTTCCCGAATGTAATTAGGAGGGAGTGATGGGAGCAACGGCAGAGCCTGATAAAGGACTTTTTCCGGCTTCCTGATCTCCATATCCTTTCTGCCTGTGGTGGGGTCTGCTGTGGTCTGGGCTGGGGGGTTGGGGCTTTTCCGAAAAGCCAGTGGTGAATGTGCCCCTGAAGTGGCAGTTCAGGGGTGCCGTATAGTCACGGTGTGTAAGCACTTGATTTTATGGCACCATGGTCACTTCACCACAACACACGTTTTTCGCACCTGCCTCTTGGGCCGGGCCTTTTGGCCAGGACCAGGGGAAATTTCTATGCCTGGCCGGAGGGCCGGCCATTGTATAGCACAATGGCCACTTTCACTCTCCCATCTCACTATCTTCCCCACTCTTTCTTTTACCCCTGTTTGTCACCTTTTTGTATTTTTTTGGTTGTCTTGTATACACGTTTGTCACTGTGTGGCGAGTAGGGTGTAGGTCCTTGGGCCTACTCTGAAAGTCTTGGGAGGGGGTGGACATAGGCCTTTTGGCTTGGTTCACCCTCTCCTTTGAGGGGTCTCTCTTCGGGAGAGCCCTACTGTACTTGGGTTGGTCTGCTTCGGCAGTCCTTCCAGTTGTGGGAGTCCGCCTGATTTCGGCCGGATGGACCCTTTGTCTGAGTACCTCAGTCCCTGTCTGGAGCCTAACGCCCTGGGGGATCAGGGTAAGGTCCTTCCCTAGTGGAGGACTCTGTACACCCGTTGCACGTTTTTGTGTTTCACTCTCTATATGTGGGCACTTTTTTTTTGGCACCGGGTGGAAGTTTTTGAGGTGTGTTTTGCACGCCACTGGCTTTTCGATAGAGTGTGCCACCAATGTTCATGTGTTGCCATACAAGTAAGTGTTACCCTTGGCCTGCAATATCTGCATGTTGTATTTCCATTACACTTGGATCTGAGGTTCCTCTAGTAGTAAGTCATGTTCTCTGGATGTTCTCTGGATGGTCTCTGGGATGGTCTCTGGATGGTCTCTGGATGTTCTCTGGATGTTCTCTGGATGGTCTCTGGATGGTCTCTGGATGTTCTCTGGATGGTCTCTGGATATTCTCTGGATGGTCTCTGGATGTTCTCTGGATGTTCTCTGGATGGTCTCTGGATGGTCTCTGGATGTTCTCTGGATGGTCTCTGGATGTTCTCTGGATGGTCTCTGGATGTTCTCTGGATGGTCTCTGGATGTTCTCTGGATGGTCTCTGGATGTTCTCTGGATGTTCTCTGGATGGTCTCTGGATGTTCTCTGGATGGTCTCTGGATTGGTCTCTGGATGGTCTCTGGATGTTCTCTGGATGGTCTCTGGATGTTCTCTGGATGTTCTCTGGATATTCTCTGGATGTTCTCTGGATGTTCTCTGGATGGTCTCTGGATGGTCTCTGGATGTTCTCTGGATGGTCTCTGGATGGTCTCTGGATGGTCTCTGGATATTCTCTGGATATTCTCTGGATGGTCTCTGGATGTTCTCTGGATGTTCTCTGGATGGTCTCTGGATGGTCTCTGGATGGTCTCTGGATGTTCTCTGGATGTTCTCTGGATGTTCTCTGGATGGTCTCTGGATGGTCTCTGGATGGTCTCTGGATGGTCTCTGGATGTTCTCTGGATGTTCTCTGGATGGTCTCTGGATGGTCTCTGGATGGTCTCTGGATGGTCTCTGGATGTTCTCTGGATGTTCTCTGGATGGTCTCTGGATGGTCTCTGGATGGTCTCTGGATATTCTCTGGATGGTCTCTGGATATTCTCTGGATGGTCTCTGGATGTTCTCTGGATGGTCTCTGGATGTTCTCTGGATGTTCTCTGGATGTTCTCTGGATGGTCTCTAGATGGTCTCTGGATGGTCTCTGGATGGTCTCTGGATGTTCTCTGGATGTTCTCTGGATGGTCTCTGGATGGTCTCTGGATGGTCTCTGGATATTCTCTGGATGGTCTCTGGATATTCTCTGGATGGTCTCTGGATGTTCTCTGGATGGTCTCTGGATGGTCTCTGGATGTTCTCTGGATGGTCTCTGGATGGGTCTCTGGATGGTCTCTGGATGGTCTCTGGATGTTCTCTGGATGGTCTCTGGATGGTCTCTGGATGTTCTCTGGATATTCTCTGGATGGTCTCTGGATATTCTCTGGATGGTCTCTGGATGTTCTCTGGATGGTCTCTGGATGGTCTCTGGATGTTCTCTGGATGGTCTCTGGATGGTCTCTGGATGTTCTCTGGATATTCCTCTGGATGGTTCTCTGGATGGTCTCTGGATGGTCTCTGGATGGTCTCTGGATGTTCTCTGGATGGTCTCTGGATGGTCTCTGGATGGTCTCTGGATGGTCTCTGGATATTCTCTGGATGGTCTCTGGATGTTCTCTGGATGGTCTCTGGATGGTCTCTGGATGGTCTCTGGATGGTCTCTGGATGGTCTCTGGATGGTCTCTGGATATTCTCTGGGATGGTCTCTGGATGTTCTCTGGATGTTCTCTGGATGGTCTCTGGATGGTCTCTGGATGGTCTCTGGATGGTCTCTGGATGTTCTCTGGATGTTCTCTGGATGGTCTCTGGATGGTGTTTGCTTTTTGCACCATTGTCTGTAAACTCCAGAACTGCCATGAATGTTGATCTCCGGTGATTACATGGAAAGTCTTTCTCCAGTAAGATGTATTATTTGGGTCTTCCGTCTCCTCAGCACCATTTTCTGTATCTGGACACCATATTGCTTCTCATCATCTCCCTTTTCCATCAAATATACACTATATTACCAAAAGTATTGGTCCCCCCTTTACACACACATGACCTTTAATGACTGCCCAGTCTTAGTCCGGAGGGTTCAATATTGAGTTGGCTCCGCCCCTTTGCAGCTATAACAGCTTCACCTCTTCTGGGAAGGCCGTCCACAAGGTTTAGGAGGGTGTCTATGGGAATGTTTGACCATTCTTCCAGAAGAGCATTTGTGAGGTCAGGCACTGATGTTGGATGAGAAGGCCTGGCTCGCAGTCTCCACTCCAATTCATCCCAAAGGTGTTCTATCAAGTTGAGGTCAGGACTCTGTGCAGGCCAGTCAAGTTCCTCCACCACAAGCTCCCTCATCCATGTCTTTATGTCTTTATGGACCTTGCTTTGTGCACTGGTAAAAGAGGGGTTTGGGGTTGTTTTTTCCGGGGTTGACTTGGCCCCTTAGTTACAGCGAAGGGAACTCTTATGGCGTCAGCATACCAAGACAATTTTTAGACAATTTCATGCTCCCAACTTTGTGGGAACAGTTTGAGGATGGCGCACCAGAGCACAAAGCAAGGTCCATAAAGACATGGATGAGGATTTGGGGTGGAAGAACTTGACTGGCCTGCACAGAGTCCTGACCTCAACCTGATAGAACACCTTTGGGATGAATTAGAGTGGAGACTGTGAGCCAGGCCTTCTCATCCAACATCAGTGCCTGACCTCACAAATGCTCTTCTGGAAGAATGGTCAAACATTCCCATAGACACCCTCCTAAACCTTGTGGACGGCCTTCCCAGAAGAGGTGAAGCTGTTATAGCTGCAAAGGGCGGAGCCAACTCAATATTGAACCCTCCGGACTAAGACTGGGATGTCATTAGAGGTCATGTGTGTGTAAAGGCAGGCGTCCCAATACTTTTGGGAATATAGTGTGTGTAAAGGCAGGCGTCCCAATACTTTTGGGAATATGGTGTGTAAAGGCAGGTGTCCCAATACTTTTGGGAATATAGTGTGTAAAGGCAGGTGTCCCAATACTTTTGGGAATATGGTGTGTAAAGGCAGGCGTCCCAATACTTTTGGGAATATGGTGTGTAAAGGCAGGTGTCCCAATACTTTTGGGAATATGGTGTGTAAAGGCAGGTGTCCCAATACTTTTGGGAATATAGTGTGTAAAGGCAGGTGTCCCAATACTTTTGGGAATATGGTGTGTAAAGGCAGGCGTCCCAATACTTTTGGTCATATAGTGTGTAAAGGCAGGTGTCCCAATACTTTTGGGAATATAGTGTGTGTAAAGACAGGTGTTCCCAATACTTTTGGGAATATAGTGTGTGTAAAGGCAGGTGTCCCAATACTTTTGGTCATATAGTGTGTAAAGGCAGGTGTCCCAATACTTTTGGGAATATAGTGTGTAAAGGCAGGTGTCCCAATACTTTTGGGAATATAGTGTGTAAAGACAGGTGTCCCCAATACTTTTGGTCATATAGTGTGTAAAGGCAGGTGTCCCAATACTTTTGGGAATATAGTGTGTAAAGGCCGGCGTCCCAATACTTTTGGGAATATAGTGTGTAAAGGCAGGCGTCCCGATACTTTTGGGAATATAGTGTGTAAAGGCAGGCGTCCCGATACTTTTGGGAATATAGTGTGTAAAGGCAGGCGTCCCAATACTTTTGGGAATATAGTGTGTAAAGGCAGGCGTCCCAATACTTTTGGGAATATAGTGTGTAAAGGCAGGTGTCCCAATACTTTTGGGAATATAGTGTGTAAAGGCAGGCGTCCCGATACTTTTGGGAATATAGTGTGTAAAGGCAGGCGTCCCGATA
Organism: Lithobates septentrionalis; assembly: GCA_037952835.1. Classification (NCBI taxonomy): domain Eukaryota; kingdom Metazoa; phylum Chordata; class Amphibia; order Anura; family Ranidae; genus Lithobates; species Lithobates septentrionalis. The sequence continues at coordinate 91,173 of JBBDGP010004919.1, forward strand.
CTTTTGGGAATATAGTGTGTAAAGGCCGGCGTCCCAATACTTTTGGGAATATGGTGTGTAAAGGGCAGGTGTCCCAATACTTTTGGGAATATAGTGTGTAAAGGCAGGCGTCCCAATACTTTTGGGAATATAGTGTGTAAAGGCCGGCGTCCCAATACTTTTGGGAATATAGTGTATTTTTCTTTTCCCCGGATTTGGTTTTTCTCATAATATGTCCAACAAATAGGCAGCTTGTGTCCAGTCACGGGGGTTGTAGAGACGGTTGGTCTCGATTGGTTGATCGATCCATTTGTAGTATTAGGAGTAGATGAGGATTCCATCCATAGAGTGTCAGAAATCCCCTCCCCCGTCTGTCTGGATAATTCTCATCATCATTCGATGTGAAGATCGTTTTCGAGGTCTTTTCATCCTCGTTCTACCGGCTTGCATTATATTTCCTCACTGTTGGACCCTTTGTTGTATGAATTGATTCGTAGAGGTATAAAGTATCTACTAATCCTAGACAGGAGCGGGTGAAAATCCCAGAAGGTCAGCTGTCCGCGCATGCACAGGCAATTGTAGAGTCAGAAATTAGACAAAAAGTAAAAATGATAGTTATTGGAAAGTTGTAGGGCCGGTGCCATCACTAGTCAGTCACCTAGGGCACAACCACAGCCCATTGTTCCTGGGTCCAAACCCCGCCCGGGGTGTCCGGCCCAAATACCCAGTCAGCATATCTGCTGCGGCAGTCCCACCGCTCAGTCCAGGCTGGTCAGTAATGAGAGCTGTCCCTGAATGGACGGCGGCTGACACCACCACCCGCTCTTCTCAGGGTTTGGATGTTAGGACCACCCATGTCCAGCAACCAAGCATATACCTCCCCCAGGCCCTGGCATTCAGAGGAGGATCAAGTTCCTCCTCCAAACCTTTCCGCTCCCAGCCTTCCAGCTTCCACCTGTCCTGTACCCCACTTCTCCAATGAGAAGGAATGGATCCTGATGTAAGCGATGGGGTCTTCACAATACTCCACTACCCCAACTATTCTCTCCTTACCCCACTCTGCTCTTCCCTACTGAAAGGGAACGGGCTCTGGGGACCCTGATGTAAGGGGGGCTCTGGGGACCCTGATGTAAGGGGGGCTCTGGGGACCCTGATGTAAGGGGGGCTCTGGGGACCCTGATGTAAGGGGGTGACTTTTGGGATCCCAATGAAAGGGGGACTCTAATGTAAGGGGAAACTCTGGGGTTCCTGATTTAAGGAGGGGAGACTTTGGGGACCCTGATGTAAGGGGGGGGGGGGGGGGGGCTCTGGGGACCCAGATTTAAGGAGGGGGCTCTGGAGAACCCCAATGTAAGGGGGGGCTATTTGGATCCTGATGTAAGAGGGGACTTTGGGGACTCTAATGAAAGTGGAATATCTGCTGTAAGGGCAAACTCTGGGGACCCTGATGAAAGAAGAGGGGACTCTTGGAACCCTGATGTAAGGGGGGATGACTCTGGGGACCCTGATTTAAGAAGAGGGGACTCTTGGAACCCTGATGTAAGGGGGGATGACTCTGGGGACCCTGATTAAGGAGAGGGGAGTCTTGGAACCCTGATGTAAGGGGGGATGACTCTGGGGACCCTGATGAAAGGAGGGGGGAACTTTGGAGACCCTAATGGAAGGATGTAAACTCTGATGTAAGGGGGTCAGGCCTGGGGCCCCAAGATTTCTGATGGCTGTCCTGTCCCCCACAACGTTCCACATACCGCTGCAGGATTGGATGATGTTAGCTGCAAACTTCTGCAGACTTCAGCCAATCCATGAAGAAGAGGTATCCAGCCTTTATTTATTTTTGGGGGGGGGGGGGGGGGGGGGGGGTCTTGCTTAGGGTGCACAATAGTCTAGCACTGGCCCAGGAAAGGAGACACCACCCTCTCTGAATGCTTTGCTCGTTCCGCTTCTTAGAACCTCAAGGGTTTGAGAGACGTTCTTCTACAGCCCCCCAATCCATCCTCCAGTACTGTGCCTGGAAGAGGTAGGTAATGAGTCGGTGAAATGCTGGTTGGTGTAGGTAAGTCCCATACACGTGCAGTGGGCACATTTATAATGTAGAGACATTTTCCTCGGCATTGTTCTCACCTTATGGGAAAGGTCACCTCCGCGCATGCAATGGGCACATACCACCATTTATAATGTAGAGACATTTTCCTGGGCAGTGTGGGAAAGGTCACCTCCACGCATGCAATGGGCACATACCACCATTTATAATGTAGAGACATTTTCCTCGGCATTGTTCTCACCTTATGGGAAAGGTCACCTCCGCGCATGCAATGGGCACATACCACCATTTATAATGTAGAGACATTTTCCTGGGCAGTGTGGGAAAGGTCACCTCCACGCATGCAATGGGCACATACCACCATTTATAATGTAGAGACATTTTCCTCGGCATTGTTCTCACCTTATGGGAAAGGTCACCTCCGCGCATGCAATGGGCACATACCACCATTTATAATGTAGAGACATTTTCCTCGGCATTGTTCTCACCTTATGGGAAAGGTCACCTCCACGCATGCGGTCACACCGGCAGGCCACTCAGCATTGTGGGTAAGAAGTGTGAGAGGATCTCTCAGAAAGAAGAATGTAAAAGGTCAGATTGACAATGCAGACTGTAAACAATTGTGAAAAGAAGAATAGAATACTGTGGAGGAGAATTCAGATGTTTCCCTTTCACTAAGCAGAGAAGTCATGGCCTCTTACACCGTGACGGAGGGTGAGGGCGGCTCTATCAACAGCTAGATAATCACTTCTATCATCTTTCATCATCTAGGAAGTGTGCTGACTGTGTAATACTCCTGCTGGTATGATGGGGGTTCTGAAGACTAGAATGGGCTGGAACAGAAAGCGGGGCGCACACAGGCATGGGGGGCACGGAGGTAATTCCCCCGGGAAGACTGGATGGACCCTCCTGATTTGAAGGGGTCTACCTTGTCTGGCCATGGGCTGGGAAGGCAGAGAGTCTGCGGTGTCAGTGAACCCTGGGAATTGGTGGCCCCCCGGGGTGCTCATAGTAACACTTGGGTTTGGGACCCAGGCACATGGTCCCGGCACTAAATACTTTTTCTGCACTGCGCCTTCATGGGCTAGGCCCCCCCCCCCGGGGAAATTTTTGTTACCATGCCTCAGGGCCTAGCCTGCGCTCATTGCACGGCCAATATTTATCTATTTTCTCCTCACGTTTGTCACTTTGTCTTTGGATGGAGGGCATGGGTCCTCGTGCGTACCCTGAAGTCTAGGGGGAGGAGAAGTGGCCACCAGGTTCCAATCCTCCCCTCAACTGAGGGGTCTCTTCGGGAGAGCCGTTTGGCCTAGTACTCTGGTCAGCTTGGGCTGGTCATGAGGAGAGGAGACCTCCAGGCCTTTTGGCTAAGTGGACCAAGTTCAATTTCTTGTCCCTGTCAGGAGCCTTGGGCCCCAGGGGGTGCAGGGAAAGGTCCTACCCCTTCGGGAGGTGGACAAAAGCACAACCTTAAGTGCACTTTTTTTGTGTGTGTTTCCACATGCACCTTTTTTGTACACTTGGTGGTTTTTGTTTTTGCGCACCGCCGCGGATTAAAAAAGAAGAAAAAGGAAGAGTGATCACCTTAATGCTGTCTTTATATAATTGCCACACATCAGCTGAAAGACGAAATCAGGATTACAGTGGGAGTGGAAGCCCTATAGGAAGATGAAGTGGACACTTTGGTGGGTTTATTGTGTGGAGAGGATGGGAGTGGGGGGGTCACCAGTCTGATAATATCGCTGTCCCCATACAGGCGTGGGAAGGGGGTCACATGGGTATGACCCCAGAGATAAGCTTCATATACTTATATCTGACATACTGTACCGAGCCATGACCTATCCCCAACCTGAGCCAAGTGTGCAGCCATCTTCATATCTGATATCCCGCTGGTCACTGCTAATGGAGGACAGAAAAGAGTTTGGGTTACATTTTATTCACGATTGTTCCCTCAAGACAGCCCTGGAGCTGGGGGGGTCTCTACAGAAAATTTACATCCAGCCTGAGCTTTCTGGTGGTGAGCATTCACATCTATGACCAGCTTCATACCAACAGGGAAGTCCACTGTACAGGTGCAGAAAATCCATCTATCTACATAGGTCCATCCTTCTCAGGTCCTTCGAGTAATGTGTGAATTCAGAACTGCCTGTCAGAGTGGGTGAAGCTTCCTATTGGCTGAGAAACTGCATATAAAATATAACATGTAGGTCATCGAATGAATTAAAGCACTGCAATGCAAACAGCAAAGTTCTTATGAGCACCTACCACCACCTGATGGGTCATGGGAACCTGTGGACTATTAGCTCCCGCTCATCACAATACTGGGTGGTGTATGAAGGAAGGGCAAATATAGAAAATAAGGCCATAGACTATGAACAAATGAACAATTATGAACGATTATACCTCCTCATGTAAGCTCACATTACAGAATCAACATTCACTTGGCATACATTCCACACTGGTGAAAAAAATACCTCTCATACATGGTAACCCGATGAATCTGAACCTGTGTGAATACTGGGTTCACCACCCTGACAGTTCTGTGTAGAAACAAAATTTCCCTCAACGGACAGAAATGACACCATGGATGAAGAAAAATGTCCCTCAATGTGAATGGACACAAATGTCCCTTAATGGACAGAAATGACACCATGGATGGACACAGATGTCACTAAATGGACAGAAATGACACCATGGATGGACACAGATGTCACTAAATGGACAGAAATGACACCATGGATGGACAACAATGTCATTCAATAGACAGAAATGACACCAAGTATTGACACCAATGTCCATTAATGTGACATTATGACACTATGAATGGACACTAATGTCCTCAATGATTAGAAATGACACCATGGATGGACATAAATGTCCTTCAATGGAGAGAAATGACACCATGGATGGACACCAATGTCCTTCAATGGAGAGAAATGACACCATGGATGGACATAAATGTCTTTCATTGGAGAGAAATGACACCATGGATGGACACCGTTGTTGTGGATGTTTAGCAGGAGATTGGCCTGGATTCTGATTTATGTTTATTTATTATAGGTATTTATATAGCGCCGTCAGTTTACACAGCACTTTACATATTTATTGTAGCAGGCCAATGTAGGGTGAGAACCTGACTAATAGCACAGACAGGTGTGCCCGATTTATCATATGTCGTACATCACTCGTGTTTTCTCCATTTCCTTGATTGTAGCCGGAGGGAGATTGGCTTTCTCTTTGTTCGGGTCGTGTTGCACAGATGACATTTATTATAACACAGTAAAGTCCATTTTGCCCATTTTGCACGCAGAGCAATGTATATTTCATGTGTTATATTCTCCACAATGAGCTCACAAAGCGGCTGGGAAAGCAGTACAGATGTAAAGTATTCTATAGATGCCTTCTGGTGGAATCAGATTAGGAAGAATACATTGTAAGGCTGGGTCCGGGGATTACCCGGTGGTTCCCGCTGACACCCAGTCCACTGACACCCGGTCCAGGTTTCTAACAGACTGGCTGGCAACTGTCATGTCTTAAGCTGCGTACACACGAGCGGAATGTCTGACAGAAAAAGTCAGACAGAAGCTTTTCATCGTCTATTCCGATCGTGTTTATGCCTCATCGGACTTTTTTTTTCCGAAAATTCTGACGGACCTAGAAATGGAACATGCTCTAAATATTTCAGACGGAACCAATTCCTATCGGGAAAACCGCTCGTCTGTATGCTGTTCCAACGTACCAAAAACGACGCATGCTCTGAAGGAAGTACGAGATGGAAGCTATTGGCTACTGGTTATTGCACTTCGTTTTTCTAGTCCCGTTGTACGTGCTGTACGTCACCGCGTTCTGGACGGTCGGACTTTGGTTGGACTTTGGTTTGACCATGTGTAGGCAAGACCACTTGAATGGAATTCCATCAGAGTTCCGTCAGAGAAACCTTCGGAGTTTATTCCGACAGCTAAACCGGTCGTGTGTACACGGCATAAGGTGTAGTTATTGTCCAGGTGGAAATTTTTAGCTATTTTCTATTGTTTCTCCAGATACTGTAAGGCAGTGATGGTTGTGTGTGTTGTTCCATTGATGACCCTTCCAGCATCCATCCAATGGTCATTCAGAGTCTATTGTTAACTTGGTGGGTGATATTATGTAATCAGAGATACATAGATCTTCCAACCATCTACAAAACTACTAAAATGACAGGATGAATGGGTTATAAGACATGGGTGGCATAGTGGAAACCCCAACATCCCCCCACACATGGCTCACCTATATGATTGGGTTATCAGACATGGGTGGCATAGAGGAACCCAAATGACCCCCCCCCCCCCCCCAAACATGACTCTCCATTATGAATGGGTTATAAGACATGGATGGCTTAGAGAAACCCCAACTTTCCCCCCACACATGGCTTTAATATATGAATGGGTTATAAGACATGGGTGGCATAAAGATACCCCAACAACCCCCCACACATGGCTCTCCTATATGGATGGGTTAAAAGACATTGGTGGCAAAGAGGAACCCCATCACACCCCCACACATGGCTCTCCTATATGAATGGGTTATAAGACATTGGTGGCATAGAGGAACTTGGTATATGGGTTGGGGTGATTGGTATGTGGATGATTGGTAGGTGGGTTGGGTAATTGGTAGGTGGATGGTTGGTATGGGGTGATTGGTATGTGGGTTGGGGTGATTAGTATGGGGATGATTAGTAAGTGGTTTGAGGTGATTGGTATGGGGGTGATTGGTAGATGGGTTGGGGTGATTGGTATAGGGGTGATTGGTAAGTGGTTTGGGGTTGTTCCCCATCCAGCATTTCCTCAGAAAGTTCCAGGTTGAGGTTGTAAAATGTACACTAGGGGACCACACTGACTCCTCCCACATGCATGGTGATAGTACTTCACTGTTCCTCTCTGCCAGTCTCAGGGCGATGCGTTCTCTGTGCGTTATCTCCATCCATCGTTATCTCCATCCATCGTTATCTCCATCCATCGTTATCTCCAGCCATTGGTATCTCCATCTGTCGTTTTCTCCATCCGTCATTATCTCCATCCATTGTTATCTCCATCTGTTGTTATCTCCATTCGTAGTTATCTCCATCCATCGTTATCTCCATCCATCGTTATCTCCATCCATCGTTATCTCCATCCATCGTTATCTCCATCCATTTTTATCTCCATCCGTCGTTATCTCCATGCGTCATTATCTCCATCCATCGTTATCTCCATCCATTTTTATCTCCATCCGTCGTTATCTCCATGCGTCATTATCTCCATCCATTGTTATCTCCATCCATCGTTATCTCCATCCATCATTATCTCCATCCATTGTTATCTCCATCCATCGTTATCTCCATCCATTTTTATCTCCATCCGTCGTTATCTCCATCTGTCATTATCTCCATTCGTAGTTATCTCCATCCATCGTTATCTCCATCCATTGTTGTCTCCATCCATCGTTATCTCCATCCATTTTTATCTCCATCCATCATTATCTCCCATCCGTCGTTATCTCCATTCGTAGTTATTTCCATCCATTGTTGTCTCCATCCGTCTATCTCTCCGGAGATGATTAGGAGGAATATTAATGATAAACTATTATCAGGAAAATATGGAACAGTATTGACATAACTAATACGTTTCATCATGGAATGTTCCTGTCCTGGTCAGGCGACCATCCTACACATGTGATGGTACAGCCAGGTTGGAGGTCCCTCTCTGTTATCATTGGAGGTGATGCGGAGGGTGGAGTGTTACTTTATGCCTGCTGAAAATGAAGAGATTTGGTTTTCTTAACAGAAATGTTTTCTGCATTGCTGACTCTCTGCAGACGATGGAGAGGAATGTCACTTCGGCAGTAATAATCCCCCATTGGTGTGCTCTGTTTCTTCCTCCATTGTTCCACACAGGATGCTAAATACACAACAAGCTGACAATAGAAAATACCAACACAGAGAGACTGACACCCATGTGAGAGGGATACCAGGACCCTGAGAGTGATACCTGGACCCCGAGAGTAATACCTGGACCCTGAGAGTGATACCTGGACCCCAAGAGTGATACCTGGACCCCGAGAGTGATACAGAGAACCCGAGAGTGATACCTGGAGGCTGGACGCCAAGAGTGATACCTGGACCCCGAGAGTGATACCGAGACCCCGAGAGTGATACCGAGACCCCGAGAGTGATACAGAGACCCCAAGAGTGAAACCGGGAACCTGAGAATGAAACTGGGACACTGAGAGTGATAACGGGACCCCAAGAGTGAACCTAGGACCCTTAAAGTCATACCAGGACCCTGAGAGAGCTATCAGGACCCAGAGAGTGATACAGAGACCCCAACAGTGACACTGGGACCCCAAGCGTAATATCAGATCCCCGAGAGAGATACAAGGACCCAGAGTATGACACTGGGACCCAGAGAGTGATCACTGAATCTAAGATACTACCTGTACCAAAAAAACTCCCTGAACCTAAGATACTGCCTGAATCTAAGACACTACTTGTACCGAAATTACTCCCTGAACCTAAAATACTCCCTGAACCTAAGATACTGCCTTAATCTAAGATACTACCTGTACTAAAAATACTCCCTGAACCTAAAATACTCCCTGAACCTAAGATACTACCTGAACCTAAGATACTCCCTGAACCTGATATACTCCCTAAATCTAAGATACTACCTGTACTAAAAATACTACCTAAACCTAAGATACTACCTGTACCAAAAATACTACCTGACCCTAAGATACTACCTGACCCTAAGATACTACCTGTACCAAAAATACTACCTGACCCTAAGATACTACCTGAACCTAAGATACTCCCTGAACCTGATATACTCCCTAAATCTAAGATACTACCTGAACCTAAGATACTCCCTGAACCTGATATACTCCCTAAATCTAAGATACTACCTGTACTAAAAATACTACCTGACCCTAAGATACTACCTGACCCTAAGATACTACCTGAACCTAAGATACTCCCTGAACCTGATATACTCCCTAAATCTAAGATACTACCTGTACCAAAAATACTACCTGACCCTAAGATACTACCTGACCCTAAGATACTACCTGAACCTAAGATACTCCCTGAACCTGATATACTCCCTAAATCTAAGATACTACCTGTACTAAAAATACTACCTAAACCTAAGATACTACCTGTACCAAAAATACTACCTGACCCTAAGATACTACCTGACCCTAAGATACTACCTGACCCTAAGATACTACCTGACCCTAAGATACTACCTGAACCTAAGATACTCCCTGAACCTGATATACTCCCTAAATCTAAGATACTACCTGTACTAAAAATACTACCTAAACCTAAGATACTACCTGTACCAAAAATACTACCTGACCCTAAGATACTACCTGAACCTAAGATACTACCTGTACCAAAAATACTCCCTGAACCTAAAATACTACCTGAACATATGAAAATACCTGTACTGAAAATACTCCCAATCCACCACAGAAAACTACAGGAGAGGGCGGAGACAAGACCAGCCCCCTGCACAAAGAGAGAGAGTAGAAGTGATCGGTCCTTATTACAGGACGTCTCACACTGGATTACTGCACAGATCTGGAAGAAGATTTTAGAAGAAGTCATATAACCGATGGATTTAGACATTGGTTATCCTGAGGGTCAGGGTTAGGATTAGGATTGGGTTAGGATTGGGGTTAGGGTTAGGGTCAGGGTTAGGGTTGGGGTTAGGGTCAGGGTAAGGGTCAGGGTCAGGGTCAGGGTTAGGGTTAGGATTGGGTTAGGATTGGGGTTAGGGTTAGGGTCAGGGTTAGGGTTGGGGTTAGGGTCAGGGTAAGGGTCAGGGTCAGGGTCAGGGTTAGGGTTAGGATTGGGTTAGGATTGGGGTTAGGGTCAGGATTAGGGTTATGGTCAGAGTTTGGGTCAGGGTAAGGGTCAGGGTTTGGGTCAGGGTCAGGGTCAGGGTAAGGGTCAGGGTTTGGGTCAGAGTTGAGATAAGGGTAGGTGTCCTGTGTGATAGAAGAAGGTTAGGGTTTAGGGTTAGACTCCGGACTCTGGCTGTTTTCTGCAATCACTGGACTGACCGGTGTGTTGTGCTCCTCTGAGCCACCATCCATCATCTTGGCACATTGGAAAAGGAGCCATTGGGTCAGGTTGTGTCTGGAACACGGGAAGGAGATGAGAGTGACGGAGGTGAGGAGATTCGCCCACACAGCAGCTGCTGATTCCAGGCCTCATAAATGAGTAATGAGGAGACGTTGTACATTATATGTTGTGTGTCACATGGAGCTTCTACCTTATTCTTCTTCAAATACAGCTGGAACAGTGACTGGAGACACTCAATCTGCACGTCTCAGCCATACGGGATCTGGGGTCCCACTATCATTCTCTGCTCCCAGTATCACTCCTGGGGTCCCAGTAACCCCCCCCCAGAGTCCTGGTATAACTCCAGGGGTCTGACTATTATTCTCATGTCCCCAGTATCACTCCTGGGGTCCCAGTATTGCCCTCAGGCTCCTGGTATCACTCTGGGGGTCTCACCATCATTCTCATGTTCCCAGTGGCGTCTCCAGCTTTCATTTTTAGGGGGGGCACATGGGGGGACAGGGACAAAAGTAGGGGGGCAACTATAAAATGCAATTATATATATCCTGGGGCCCTTTACCATGATCCCACAATGGCCCTTTCACATGTTCTGCAGTGAGCTCCATTCCTAATGTATTGGGGCCCCCCCAGGGTGGCAGAAAACAAGAGATATATGTCACCAGCATACCAAGAAAATATAAGGATCCAAAGCAGTGGGAGAACTATCAGGGTTGCAAAGGTTGTCTTGCCTCCGGGCCCTGGTGTTCTGCCACTGTGGGGTTCCCCAGCCTCCTCTTGCTGTCCTGCCCCTGCTATTGACTGCTCTGGTCTGAGAAATCAGTCTGTTTTTTCAGTAACTGAGAGTCCTGGTGGAGTCCTTCCTGTAACTCGCTCTTCTCCCTGCCAATGAGGATGCAGGGGAAGGAGCAGATCGGGCGGCCGTGGTTGTGTGAGCGCTCGCATTATGCAGTGTCAGCGAGTGAAGGGAGGGGGGAGGAATCACCCGCAGGAGCTGATTGGGGACGCTCTCCCTCTTAGGCATTGCCTTTTTTGTTTAAAAAAAAAAATTTTTTTTTGGGGGGGGGGGGGGGGGCACATGGTGGGGCACAGCATAATGTTGGGGGGGTCATGGGCCCCTCTGGCCCCCCCTAGGGTCGCCATTGCATGTTCCAGGTATCACTCTTGGGATCCTGATATCACTCTTCAGGTCCTTCTATCACTCTTGGAGTCCTGGTATTGCTCTTGGGTCAGGTAGTGCTTTTCGGTACAGGTAGTATCTGAGGTTCAGGGAATACTTTCGGTACAGGTAGTATCATGTGCTTCTAATTTTGACTGTCCTCTCATCCTGGACCACAAACCTTCCTCACTGTGCTCTATGTTTTCTGCTGCACCATTGGCATGGTTATATCTTCTTAGTCCTTTCCATAAAAATATCAGAAATTTGTACCTAAAGAAATTTCAGGGCGGGTCTTAAACAGCAAGGAGTGTGGCCTTGACAGGAAGGGGTGGGTCATATTTAAATTAAGGGGTGCACGAGTTAAGTCAGACCTAGGGCAGCACAAAACCTAAATACGCTAATGGGTTCAGGGAGTATTTTAGGTTCAGGGAGTATTTTCGGTACAGGTCATATCTGAGGTTCAGGGAGTATTTTCGGTACAGGTAGTATCTTAGGTTCAGGTAGTATCTTTGGGTCAGGAAGTATTTTCGGTATAGGTAGTATCCTAGGTTCAGGTCCTATCTGAGGGTCAGGGAGTATTTTCGGTACAGGTAGTATCTGAGGTTCAGGGAGTATTAGATCGCAGCTTGGGAAGTTGTGATGTCCTCATAGCGGTATTACTAGAAATCTTCTCAGTGGGTTATATCCCAGGGCATGGCGCCAAGGGCGGGGCCTGCAGGCTCTCTTCTAGTGATCAGCCAATAAATCATGCCAGTAATTATACAGTTGGTATTCTCCAAGCCATCAGCTTGCCTGGGAAATTGGAGATTTGCCCAGCCTGGTGAGATTGGCCAATCACAGGCATCGCTCACCGAGAACACAGACAGTTCAGGCTCTTCATTAATGAGGTCATCAGAAGATGATGAATAATAACGGCTTCTGTAACCATTTTATCAGAAATGAAGAAGACCGGAGCTTCCCCTTAATCACATATCATCGTGTCCTATCTGTCCATTGGAAGCATCGTGTCCTATCTGTCCATTGGAAGCATCGTGTCCTATCTGTCCATTGGAAGCATCGTCTCCTATCTGTCCATTGGAAGCATCGTGTCCTATCTGTCCATTGGAAGCATCGTCTCCTATCTGTCCATTGGAAGCATCGTCTCCTATCTGTCCATTGGAAGCATCGTGTCCTATCTGTCCATTGGAAGCATCATCTCCTAACTGTCCATTGGAAGCATCGTGTCCTATCTGTCCATTGGAAGCATCGTCTCCTATCTGTCCATTGGAAGCATCGTCTCCTATCTGTCCATTGGAAGCATCGTGTCCTATCTGTCCATTGGAAGCATCATCTCCTAACTGTCCATTGGAAGCATCGTGTCCTATCTGTCCATTGGAAGCATCATCTCCTAACTGTCCATTGGAAGCATCGTGTCCTATCTGTCCATTGGAAGCATCGTGTCCTATCTGTCCATTGGAAGCATTGTGTCCTATCTGTCCATTGGAAGCATCGTGTCCTATCTGTCCATTGGAAGCATCATCTCCTATCTGTCCATTGAAAGCATCGTCTCCTAACTGTCCATTGGAAGCATCGTGTCCTATCTGTCCATTGGAAGCATCGTGTCCTATCTGTCCATTGGAAGCATCGTCTCCTATCTGTCCATTGGAAGCATCGTGTCCTATCTGTCCATTGGAAGCATCATCTCCTAACTGTCCATTGGAAGCATCGTGTCCTATCTGTCCATTGGAAGCATCGTGTCCTATCTGTCCATTGGAAGCATCGTGTCCTATCTGTCCATTGGAAGCATCGTGTCCTATCTGTCCATTGGAAGCATCGTGTCCTATCTGTCCATTGGAAGCATCGTCTCCTATCTGTCCATTGGAAGCATCGTGTCCTATCTGTCCATTGGAAGCATCATCTCCTAACTGTCCATTGGAAGCATCGTGTCCTATCTGTCCATTGGAAGCATCGTGTCCTATCTGTCCATTGGAAGCATCGTCTCCTATCTGTCCATTGGAAGCATCGTGTCCTATCTGTCCATTGGAAGCATCGTCTCCTATCTGTCCATTGGAAGCATCATCTCCTAACTGTCCATTGGAAGCATCGTGTTCTATCTGTCCATTGGAAGCATCGTCTCCTATCTGTCCATTGGAAGCATCATCTCCTATCTGTCCATTGGAAGCATCGTGTCCTATCTGTCCATTGGAAGCATCATGTCCTATCTGTCCATTGGAAGCATCATCTCCTAACTGTCCATTGGAAGCATCGTCTCCTATCTGTCCATTGGAAGCATCATGTCCTATCTGTCCATTGGAAGCATCGTGTCCTATCTGTCCATTGGAAGCATCGTGTCCTATCTGTCCATTGGAAGCATCGTCTCCTATCTATCCATTGGAAGCATTGTCTCCTATCTGTCCATTGGAAGCATCGTCTCCTATCTGTCCATTGGAAGCATCGTCTCCTATCTGTCCAATGGAGGCATCGTCTCCTATCTGTCCATTGGAAGCATGGTGTCCTATCTGTCCATTGGAAGCATCATCTCCTATCTGTCCATTGGAAGCATCGTCTCCTATCTGTCCATTGGAAGCATCGTGTCCTATCTGTCCATTGGAAGCATCGTCTCCTATCTGTCCATTGGAGGCATCGTCTCCTATCTGCCCATTGTAAGCATCGTGTCCTATCTGTCCATTGGAAGCATCGTCTCCTATCTATCCATTGGAAGCATCGTGTCCTATCTGTCCATTGGAAGCATCGTGTCCTATCTGCCCATTGGAAGCATCGTGTCCTATCTGTCCATTGGAAGCATAGTGTCCTATCTATCCATTGGAAGCATCGTGTCCTATCTGTCCATTGGAAGCATCGTGTCCTATCTGTCCATTGGCAGCATCGTCTCCTATCTGTCCATTGGAGGCTTCGTCTCCTATCTGCCTATTGGAAGCATCGTGTCCTATCTGTCCATTGGAAGCATCGTGTCCTATTTGTCCATTGGAAGCATCGTGTCCTATCTGTCCATTGGAAGCATCATGTCCTATCTGTCCATTGGAAGCATCGTGTCCTATCTATCCATTGGAAGCATCGCCTCGTATCTATTCATTGGAAGCATCGCCTCCTATCTATTCATTGGAAGCATCGCCTTCTATCTATCCATTGGAAGCATCGCCTCGTATCTATCCATTGGAAGCATCGTCTCCTATCTGTCCATTGGAGGCATCGTGTCCTATCTGTCCATTGGAAGCATCGTCTCCTATCTGCCCATTGGAAGCATCGTGTCCTATCTGTCCATTGGAAGCATCGTCTCCTATCTGTCCATTGGAAGCATCGTCTCCTATCTGTCCATTGGAAGCATCGTGTCCTATCTGTCCATTGGAAGCATCGTCTCCTATCTATCCATTGGAAACATCGTGTCCTATCTGTCCATTGGAAGCATCGTCTCCTATCTGTCCATTGGAAGCATCGCCTCCTATCTATCCATTGGAAGCATCGCCTCGTATCTATCCATTGGAAGCATCGTCTCCTATCTGTCCATTGGAAGCATCGTCTCCTATCTATCCATTGGAAACATCGTGTCCTATCTGTCCATTGGAAGCATCGTCTCCTATCTGTCCATTGGAAGCATCGTCTCCTATCTGTCCATTGGAAGCATCGTGTCCTATCTGTCCATTGGAAGCATCGTGTCCTATCTGTCCATTGGAAGCATCATCTCCTATCTGTCCAATGGAGGCTTCGTCTCCTATCTGTCCAAAGGAATCATTGTCTCCTATCTGTCCATTGGAAGCATCGTGTCCTATCTGTCCATTGGAAGCATCGTGTCCTATCTGTCCATTGGAAGCATCGTCTCCTATCTGTCCATTGGAAGCATCGTGTCCTATCTGTCCATTGGAAGCATCGTGTCCTATCTGTCCATTGGAAGCATCGTCTCCTATCTGTCCATTGGAAGCATCGTGTCCTATCTGTCCATTGGAAGCATCGTGTCCTATCTGTCCATTGGAAGCATCGTCTCCTATCTGCCCATTGGAAGCATCGTCTCCTATCTGTCCATTGGAAGCATCGTCTCCTATCTGTCCATTGGAAGCATCGTGTCCTATCTGTCCATTGGAAGCATCGTCTCCTATCTGCCCATTGGAAGCATCGTGTCCTATCTGTCCATTGGAAGCATCGTGTCCTATCTGTCCATTGGAAGCATCATCTCCTATCTGTCCATTGGAAGCATCGTGTCCTATCTGTCACCCTAGGATAGGAAGTGTGTTACTGGCGGGATCACCAGGTGAAAGGAGAAGAAAATTAATGCAGCCGTCACATCTAATATCTGACTTTCCTTTGAGGAATTCTACAAATCCAGAAATATTACAGACATTGCAGATGAGAAGAATTCAATACAATCAACAGCTGGAGGTGACCAGTTCTAAAGACTCGGGACATGAGGACCAATCCCGGGACTGTCCCCGGGAATCCAGGACTGTGAGTTGCTGGTTTGTGGTGTTGATCCCCAGGAATCAGGGACTGTGAGTTGCTGGTTTGTGGTGTTGATCCCCAGGAATCAGGGACTGTGAGTTGCTGGTTTGTGGTGTTGATCCCCAGGAATCAGGGACTGTGAGTTGCTGGTTTGTGGTGTTGATCCCCAGGAATCAGGGACTGTGAGTTGCTGGTTTGTGGTGTTGATCCCTAGGAATCAGGGACTGTGAGTTGCTGGTTTGTGGTGTTGATCCCCAGGAATCAGGGACTGTGAGTTGCTGGTTTGTGGTGTTGATCCCCAGGAATCAGGGACTGTGAGTTGCTGGTTTGTGGTGTTGATCCCCAGGAATCAGGGACTGTGAGTTGCTGGTTTGTGGTGTTGATCCCTAGGAATCAGGGACTGTGAGTTGCTGGTTTGTGGTGTTGATCCCCAGGAATCAGGGACTGTGAGTTGCTGGTTTGTGGTGTTGATCCCCAGGAATCAGGGACTGTGAGTTGCTGGTTTGTGGTGTTGATCCCTAGGAATCAGGGACTGTGAGTTGCTGGTTTGTGGTGTTGATCCCCAGGAATCAGGGACTGTGAGTTGCTGGTTTGTGGTGTTGATCCCCAGGAATCAGGGACTGTGAGTTGCTGGTTTGTGGTGTTGATCCCCAGGAATCAGGGACTGTGAGTTGCTGGTTTGTGGTGTTGATCCCCAGGAATCAGGGACTGTGAGTTGCTGGTTTGTGGTGTTGATCCCCAGGAATCAGGGACTGTGAGTTGCTGGTTTGTGGTGTTGATCCCCAGGAATCAGGGACTGTGAGTTGCTGGTTTGTGGTGTTGATCCCCAGGAATCAGGGACTGTGAGTTGCTGGTTTGTGGTGTTGATCCCCAGGAATCAGGGACTGTGAGTTGCTGGTTTGTGGTGTTGATCCCTGGTGCTCCCAGCTCAGAGATCAGTGACAATACAGCTGAGGGAGAAGGGAGGGGAAGAAAAACACACGGCAAAAATCTGGCTGATCAGGTTTGCTGTCTCCCTTCTCACGCACATCTGCTAGGGACAACAAGATGTGTGGACCACATGTGTGTGTCATGTAAGCCCAGGTCACCCAACAAGGTGTGCGGACCACATAGTTACATAGTTACATAGTAGGTGAGGTTGAAAAAAGACACAAGTCCATCAAGTCCAACCTATGTGTGTGATTATGTGTCAGTATTACATTATATATCTTTGTATGTTGCGGTCATTCAGGTGATTATCTAATAGTTTCTTGAAGCTATCAATGCTCCCCACTGAGACCACCGCCTGTGGAAGGGAATTCCACATCCTTGGCGCTCTTACAGTAAAGAACCCTCTACGTAGTTTAAGGTTAAACCTCTTTTCTTCTAATTGTAATGAGTGGCCACGAGTCTTAATAAACTCTCTTCTGCGAAAAAGTTTTATCCCTATTGTGGGGTCACCAGTCCGGTATTTATATATTGTGGGGTCACCAGTCCGGTATTTGTATATTGTGGGGTCACCAGTCCGGTATTTATATATTGTGGGGTCACCAGTCCGGTATTTATATAATGAAATCATATCCCCTCTCAAGCGTCTCTTCTCCAGAGAGAATAAGTTCAGAGCTCACAACCTTTCCTCATAACTAAGATCCTCCAGACCCTTTATTAGCTTTGTTGCCCTTCTTTGTAGTCGCTCCATTTCCAGTACATCCTTCCTGAGGACTGGTGCCCAGAACTGGACAGCATACTCCAGGTGCGGCCGGACCAGAGTCTTGTAGAGCGGGAGAATTATCGTTTTATCTCTGGAGTTGATCCCCCTTTTTAATGCCAATATTCTGTTTGCTTTGTTAGCAGCAGCTTGGCATTGCATGTCATTGCTGAGCCTATCATCTACTAGGACCCCCAAGTCCTTTTCCATCCTAGATCCCCCCAGAGGTTCTCCCCCCAGTCTATAGATTGCATTCATATTTTTGCCACCCAAATGCATTATTTTACATTTTTCTACATTGAACCTCATTTGCCATGTAGTCGCCCCTCCCCCATTCATTTGTTCAGGTCTTTTTGCAAGATTTCCACATCCTGCAGAGAAGTTATTGCCCTGCTTAGCTTAGTATCGTCTGCAAATACAGAGATGGAACTGTTTATCCCATCCTCCAGGTCGTTTATGAACAAATTAAATAGGATTGGTCCCAGCACAGAACCCTGGGGAACCCCACTACCCACCCCTGACCATTCCGAGTACTCCCCATTTATCACCACCCTCTGAACTCGCCCTTGTAGCCAGTTTTCAATCCATGTACTCACCCTATGGTCCATGCCAACGCACCTTATTTTGTACAGTAAACGTTTATGGGGAACTGTGTCAAATGCTTTTGTAAAATCCAGATACACCACGTCTACGGGCCTTCCTTTATCTAGATGGCAACTCACCTCCTCATAGAAGGTTAATAGATTGGTTTGGCAAGAACGATTCTTCATGAATCCATGCTGATTACTGCTAATGATATCATTCTTATTACTAAAATCTTGTATATAGTCCCTTATCATCCCCTCCGAGAGTTTACATACTATTGATGTTAGGCTAACTGGTCTGTAATTCCCAGGGATGTTTTTTGGACCCTTTTTAAATATTGGTGCTACATTGGCTTTTCTTCAATCAGCTGGTACCATTCCAGTCAATAGACTGTCTGTAAAAATTAGGAACAACGGTCTGGCAATCACCTGACTGAGTTCCCTAAGTACCCTCGGATGCAAGCCATCTGGTCCCGGTGATTTATTAATGTTAAGTTTCTCAAGTCTAATTTTAATTCTGTCCTCTGTTAACCATGGAGGTGCTTCCTGTGTTGTGTCCTGAGGATAAACACTGCAGTTTTGGTTACTGAAGCCCCCCGATTCACTCGTGAAGACTGAGGAGAAGAATAAATTCAATACCTTTGCCATCTCCCCATCCTTTGTAACCAGATGTCCTTCCTCATTCTTTATGGGGCCAATATGGTCTGTCCTCCCTTTTTTACTGTTTACATACTTAAAGAATTTCTTGGGATTTTTTTTGCTCTCCTCCGCTATGTGTCTTTCATGTTCTATCTTAGCCGTCCTAATTGCACCCTTACATTTCTTATTGCATTCTTTATAAATTCTGAATGCTGTGGATGATCCCTCAACCTTGTATTTTTTGAAGGCCTTCTCCTTTGCTTTTATATGCATTTTTACATTGGAGTTAAGCCATCCAGGATGTTTGTTCGCTCTTATAAATTTATTACCCAATGGGATACATTGGCTAATGCCCTTATTTAATATGCTCTTAAAGCAAACCCATCTCTCCTCTGTATTCTTTGTTCCTAATATTTTATCCCAATTTATGCCTTTTAGCAAGGTTTGTAGTTTAGGGAAGTTGGCTCTTTTGAAATTCAGTGTCTTTGTGTTCCCTTCATGTCTCCTATTTGTGTGATTTATACTGAAACTAATTGACCTGTGATCGCTGTTCCCTAAATTGCCCCGTATTTCCACATCTGTGATCAGGTCTGTATTATTGGTAATCAGTAGATCTAGTAATGTTTTATTTCTAGTTGGTGCGTCTACCATCTGACCCATAAAATTGTCCTGCAAAACACTAAGGAACTGGCGAGCCTTAAATGAATGCGCGGTTCCCTCCGCCCAGTCTATGTCTGGATAATTAAAATCCCCCATTATGATAACACTTCCCATCCTTGCTGCTAATCCAATTTGTGATGGGAGATCCGTCTCCACTTCCTCCCTCAGGTTAGGGGGCCTATAGCATACTCCCAGTATTATTTTCCCCTTAGCTTCATCCCTTTGGAGCTCTACCCATAAAGATTCCACCTCCTCTCTAGCTCCCTCAGTGATGTCATCTCTCACATTCACTTGTACATTATTCTTGATATATAGGCATACCCCTCCCCCTTTTTTACCCTCTCTATCCTTGCGGTATAGGGTATACCCTTGAATGTTTGCCAGCCAATCATGAGAGCTGTTGAACCAGGTCTCTGAAATTCCCACAAAATCCAAATCCTCCTTGTACAACAGTATCTCTAGTTCACCCATCTTGTCCGCCAGGCTCCTGGCATTGGTGAACATGCCACATAGTTTAGACCGGTCGCATATTGTCCTCGTATTGGGTGTTTCAAGATTGCAACTAGGACTTGCTACTATACTCACCTTGTGTTTTTGTGCTTTGGTTAACCTACCACTAATGCCCCCAATACTACCCTCTGGAATATCTTCCGCGCTGGCTATCGCTGTCTCTGGACCCTCCCCCCCATCGCCTAGTTTAAAAAACCCCTCTAACTTTTTGGCCATCTTCATTCCCAGCATGTGTGTGTCATGTAAGCCCAGGTCACCCAACAAGATGTGCGGACCACATGTGTGTGTCATGTGAGCCCAGGTCACCCAACACTACCACCCTGAGAAAATCCAAATACTAGGGCTCACAGCTGTCATCTGTGGGGGTACCGGCATTTACATATAGAGATGAGAGAGACTATTGACTGTATGTGGAAGTCACAGAACTCTATCAGAGTGGTCCTACTCCAATCTAAGGGGATAGCAGCCATTGAGACATAACTGAACTTCTTTGGCCAGTGCCTGAGGCACTAAATCATTTTAAAGTGGACCTGAGCTGGGAATGTGAGGGTTTGCTATCTTCTATGTTGAAATGTTAAGTTTGCCTAAGCAATACACTGAAAAATCCACCTTTTGCCTTGAATTCCTCCTACAAAAATCAAGTGTGCCTCCTGTGCCTAGGCACTGCTGTGTCCTCAGCTGTATATCTGCAGTATGAGATCATCTAAGGCACTGCACCCTCAGACTGCACCCGAACCGTCTGTCTTTACTATCACACTCCTAAGAGCTTGAGCAATCATTGAGCCTTATTTTCAGCACATATTGGCGTTTCTTGTGGCATTATACAGCATTACTGAATTGTCATAAATTTTCAGTGACAGTCCCAGGCTTTGAAAAGCTGTCCCTTCAAAAATGATCTTTTTACAAGGGTTCCTGACCCTATGTGTTGCCTTGACCCAACTGTGAATCCCTGACACCTAGACCCAACCCTCCAATGAGTCTAAATTGTGCACCAAATCCTGACCGTACATTAGGACTTAACCCAACACCAAGACCCAACCCTCCAATGAGTCTAAATTGTGCACCAAATCCTGACCGTACATTAGGACTCAACCCAACACCTAGACCCAACCCTCCAATGAGTCTAAATTGTGCACCAAATCCTGACCGTGCATTAGGACTCAACCCAACACCAAGACCCAACCCTCCAATGAGTCTAAATTGTGCACCAAATCCTGACCGTACATTAGGACTCAACCCAACACCAAGACCCAATCCTCCAATGAGTCTAAATTGTGCACCAAATCCTGACCGTACATTAGGACTCAACCCAACACCTAGACCCAACCCTCCAATGAGTCTAAATTGTGCACCAAATCCTGACCGTACATTAGGACTCAACCCAACACCTAGACCCAACCCTCCAATGAGTCTAAATTGTGCACCAAATCCTGACCGTACATTAGGACTCAACCCAACACCAAGACCCAACCCTCCAATGAGTCTAAATTGTGCACCAAATCCTGACCGTGCATTAGGGCTCAACCCAACACCAAGACCCAACCCTCCAATGAGTCTAAATTGTGCACCAAATCCTGACCGTGCATTAGGACTCAACCCAACACCTAGACCCAATCCTCCAATGAGTCTAAATTGTGCACCAAATCCTGACCGTACATTAGGACTCAACCCAACACCTAGACCCAATCCTCCAATGAGTCTAAATTGTGCACAAAATCCTGACCGTACATTAGGTCTCAACCCAACATCAAGACCCAACCCTCCAATGAGTCTAAATTGTGCCCCAAATGCTGACTGTGTATTAGGACTCAACCCAACACCAAGACCCAACCCTCCAATGAGTCTAAATTGTGCAACAAATCCTGACCGTACATTAGGACTCAACCCAACACCAAGACCCAACCCTCCAATGAGTCTAAATTGTGCACAAAATCCTGACTGTACATTAGGACTCAACCCAACACCTAGACCCAATCCTCCAATGAGTCTAAATTGTGCACAAAATCCTGACCGTACATTAGGTCTCAACCCAACATCAAGACCCAACCCTCCAATGAGTCTAAATTGTGCCCCAAATGCTGACTGTGCATTAGGACTCAACCCAACACCAAGACCCAACCCTTCAATGAGTCTACATTGTGCACCAAATCCTGATCGTACATTAGGACTCAACCCAACACCTAGACCCAACCCTCCAATGAGTCTAAATTGTGCAACAAATCCTGACCGTACATTAGGACTCAACCCAACACCAAGACCCAACCCTCCAATGAGTCTAAATTGTGCACAAAATCCTGACTGTACATTAGGTCTCAACCCAACATCAAGACCCAACCCTCCAATGAGTCTAAATTGTGCCCCAAATGCTGACTGTGCATTAGGACTCAACCCAACACCAAGACCCAACCCTCCAATGAGTCTAAATTGTGCCCCAAATCCTGACCGTGCATTAGGACTCAACCCAACACCAAGACCCAACCCTCCAATGAGTCTACATTGTGCACCAAATCCTGATCGTACATTAGGACTCAACCCAACACCTAGACACAGCCCTCCAATGAGTCTAAATTGTGCACAAAATCCTGACTGTACATTAGGACTCAACCCAACACCAAGACCCAACCCTCCAATGAGTCTAAATTGTGCACCAAATCCTGACCGTACATTAGGACTCAACCCAACACCAAGACCCAACCCTCCAATGAGTCTAAATTGTGCAAAAAATCCTGACTGTACATTAGGACTCAACCTAACACCAAGACCCAACCCTTCAATGAGTCTAAATTGTGCAACAAATCCTGACCGTACATTAGGACTCAACCCAACACCAAGACCCAACCCTCCAATGAGTCTAAATTGTGCACAAAATCCTGACTGTACATTAGGACTCAACCCAACACCAAGACCCAACCCTTCAATGAGTCTAAATTGTGCACCAAATCCTGACTGTACATTAGGACTCAACCCAACACCAAGAACCAATCCTCCAATGAGTCTAAATTGTGCAACAAATCCTGACCGTACATTAGGACTCAACCCAACACCAAGACCCAATCCTCCAATGAGTCTAAATTGTGCAACAAATCCTGACCGTACATTAGGACTCAACCCAACACCAAGACCCAATCCTCCAATGAGTCTAAATTGTGCACCAAATCCTGACTGTACATTAGGACTCAACCCAACACAAAGGACCAAAACTCCAATGATTCTCTAATCCTACACTGATTCATGACCCTGTATCAAGACCTAACCCAACACCAAGTCTCTGGAACAACATTGTGCTCTGACCTAGCACTGATGAATAACCCTACTCTAGGTCCTGACCCTACAATCAATCCTCATCCTACAAGTCCTAAACCTTCAATGAGTCCTAATCTTACACAAAATCCCAACATTACACCATGTCCTAACCCAACACCCAAGAGTTCTGTTGTTTGGCAAAGCTCTGAATACAGTGAGAACCAATGTACAAATATGGGTGCTGCTCCGGCTCTATGGGATCATAATCCATTGCTAACTGCTGTGGGAAAATTGGGAAATGTATCCTGAGATTTGGAACCAGTGGCGTCTCCAGCTTTCATATTTAGGGGGGGCACAGGGGGGGGCAGGGACAAAAATAGGGGGGCAATATAAAATGCAAAGATAGATAGATAGGTAGATCTATCTATATATATTTTATCTATCCTGGGGCCCTTTACCCCTTTACTACGATCCCACAACGGCCCTTTCACATGTTCTGCAGTGAGCTCCCTTCCTACTGTATTGGGGCACCCCCAGGGTGACAGAGCAAGAGATATATGTCACCAGCATACCAAGAAAATATAAGGGTCCAAAGCAGTGGGAGAACTATCAGGGTTGCAAAGGTTGTCTTGCCACCGGGCCCTGGTGTTCTGTCACTGTGGGGTTTCCCAGCCTCCTCTTGCTGTCCTGCCCCTGCTATTCACAGCGCTGGTCTGGCATTTCTTGGAATTTATAGGCTGGTTCTCCTGTCCTAAGGACGGGAGAAATCAGTCTGTTTTTTCAGTAACTGAGAGTCCTGGTGGAGTCCTTCCTGAAATTCGCTCTTCTCCCTGCCAATGAGGATGCCAGGGGAAGGAGCAGATCGGGCGGCCGTGGTTGTGTGAGCGCTCGCATTATGCAGTGTCAGCGAGCAGAGGGAGGGGGGAGGAATCACCCGCAGGAGCTGACTGGGGACGTTCTCCCTCTCAATAGAGACTGTGTTACCCCAGCGGTGACCCGAGTAAGATGCGGCACATCCGATATGAATACAAACAAAAAGAAATTGCCTTTTTGTAAAAAAAAAAAAATTAAAAAAAAAAAAAAATTTTTTTTTTTTGGGGGGGCACATGGTGGGGCCCAGCATAATGTTGGGGGGGTCAGGGCCCCCTCTGGCCCCCCCCCTAGGGTCGCCATTGTTTGGAACAATGCAAATATGTTTTTAGAGGACATAGACACCGAGTACAATCTTCTCTTTTTCTTTGTTTGGATGTTGGAAGAAGCCTAGATCTGCATCGGGCTGGGTATATATGGACAGACCTGGAGTGGGGATATCCTTTCCCAGTATTTCATCCAGACCGGACCCTACACATTCCCGAACAAGGGACACACAGGCTGCAGCTGAGCAGAATCCTGAGTTTGGGAAGGTCATCATTCCTTTACCATTCCTCACCATATATCATTTCATGAGGAAATCACTAATTGCGTGTGACTGGTGAGCTGTAATTAGAGAAAATAGTCCATTATTAGAGACTATAACAGGCTGGTGTCAGAAATGTGTCATCACATTGGAGGGAAGAGCACACTGATTGTACGTTGTGGCCACACACATACCATCCCAGGATGGGCACTCAGGATGGGTGATTGTAAGGGAAAAATCATGAACAATGACTATAAAAAGGTTTATGAGAAGGCAGCAGGCCTTGTGAGGCTAAATATATATTTTATATCATTTTATTATAGCAGGAAACAGTCCCGACACCTTTTCTTCAAGCCAAACCCCAACACTTTAGCAGGCTGGGACCCCTTTGGGTGCCCCAAGAAGAGTTCTAATGGGGTGTCACAGGGAACAGTGGCCCTTGGTGACATCCAAATTGCTCTTGGTGACATCATCTCCCTGACCCAGAGTGATGCCCCCAGACAACCGCCCACAGCTCCCAGACAGCAACAGATTTGTGGGTGACTATCTTGGTTACTTTGGGAGCCACAGCCCCAAAGTGTCTGCCTAAACCTGGACACATGATTCCACATGATTCAAAACCTGGACTGTCTGGGTAAGTCCCGGATAGGTGGCAACCCTACACTACAGTGATGTCTGACTGGCAGAGGCCAAACATACTTCCTGCTGTACGGCTTCCTAGAAATGTGTTGGAAGAGGAAGCACAAAAAACAGAACTCTCTGATGACCACAACGTGCTTTCCCCGTATTTCTGGGTGGGAAGGTCCTAGTTACTAGTACCCAGAATATTCCAGGTGGCACAACGCTATGCCCAGGCCTAGATCTGTGGAGAGGCCTTGGAGGCTTCAGCTAAAGGTGGAGAATGAAAGGTTTGGTACTTATGGGTGCAGCACAACGATAGGGTCCTATGCAGGGCCGGGAAAAGGAGTGGGCGGGAGGGACAGCTGCCCAGGGCGCAGTGGGGATTTTGGGGTGTTGTGCTAGAATGGGTGATTGAGGGGGGGATTTGTACTAGGAGAGTGGATTTCTGTTAGGAAGAAGGATTTGTGCTTGAGAGGGGATTTGGGGGGATTTGTGCTGGGAGAGGGGGATTTGTGCTAGGAGAGGGGAATTTGTGTTAGAAGAGAGGAACTTGGGGGATTTGTGCTAGGAGAGGGGGATTTGGGGGGATTTGTGCTAGGAGAGGGGAATTTGGGGGGATTTGTGCTAGGAGAGGGGAATTTGGGGGGATTTGTGCTAGGAGAGGGGAATTTGGGGGATTTGTGCTAGGAGAGGGGGATTTGGGGGGGATTTGTGCTAGGAGAGGGTAATTTGGGGGGGATTTGTGCTAGGAGAGGGGGGATTTGGGGGGATTTGTGCTGGGAGAGGGGGATTTGGGGCCAGGATTTGTGCTAGGAGAGGGGAATTTGGGGGGATTTGTGCTAGGAGAGGGGGATTTGGGGGGATTTGTGCTAGGAGAGGGGGATTTGGGGGGATGTGTGCTAGGAGAGGGGAATTTGGGGGGATTTGTGCTAGGAGAGGGGAATTTGGGGGGATTTGTGCTGGGAGAGGGGGATTTGGGGCCAGGATTTGTGCTAGGAGATGGGGATTTGGGGGTATGTGTGCTAGAAGAGGAGGATTTGGGGGGATTTGTGCTAGGAGAGGGGGATTTGGGGGAATTTGGGGGATTTGTGCTAGGAGAGGGGGATTTGGGGGGATGTGTGCTAGGAGAGGGGAATTTGGGGGGATTTGTGCTAGGAGAGGGGGATTTGGGGGGATTTGTGCTAGGAGAGGGGAATTTGGGGGGATTTGTGCTAGGAGAGGGGGATTTGGGGGGATGTGTGCTAGGAGAGGGGGATTTGTGCTAGGAGAGGGGGATTTGGGGGGGATTTGTGCTAGGAGAGGGGGATTTGTGCTAGGAGAGGGGGATTTGGGGGGATTTGTGCTAGGAGAGGGGAATTTGGGGGGATTTGTGCTAGGAGAGGGGGATTTGGGGGGATTTTTGCTAGGAGAGGGGGATTTGGGGGGATTTGTGCTAGGAGAGGGGAATTTGGGGGGATTTGTGCTAGGAGAGGGGAATTTGGGGGATTTGTGCTAGGAGAAGGGGATTTGGGGGATGTGTGCTAGGAGAGGGGAATTTGGGGGATTTGTGCTAGGAGAGGGGAATTTGGGGGGATTTGTGCTGGGAGAGGGGGATTTGGGGCCAGGATTTGTGCTAGGAGATGGGGATTTGGGGGTATGTGTGCTAGAAGAGGAGGATTTGGGGGGATTTGTGCTAGGAGAGGGGGATTTGGGGGAATTTGGGGGATTTGTGCTAGGAGAGGGGGATTTGGGGGGATGTGTGCTAGGAGAGGGGAATTTGGGGGGATTTGTGCTAGGAGAGGGGGATTTGGGGGGATTTGTGCTAGGAGAGGGGAATTTGGGGGGATTTGTGCTGGGAGAGGGGGATTTGGGGGGATTTGTGCTAGGAGAGGGGAGTTTGTGTTAGAAGAGGGGAATTTGGGGGATTTGTGCTAGGAGAGGGGGATTTGGGGGGATTTGTGCTAGGAGAGGGTAATTTGGGGGGGATTTGTGCTAGGAGAGGGGGATTTGGGGGGATTTG